>JAIPRL010001831.1:0-71939 GCA_025469235.1 Pemphigus obesinymphae | reverse complement strand
TTATATACTAATATGTCAAATATGTCATCTTCAACACAATAGTAATGGCGTGAATTAATAAAATAAATAAATAAATTACTTATTTTAAATCATTCATTCTTATATCGAATACTAAGTAATTGGAGGAATTTTTTTTAAATATCACGGCAATGATATCTTAACTCTAAAGTAAACCGTTATAGAGCGTTAGCTATGCCAGATTTCCATTCATGAAACTTTTGCGACCCGTTCCCCTCTACACCCTCCATCTAAGCGATACCAGTCCATAGTATCTTAGTCTGTGATTATTACACATTATATTATCGTTATAGTTTCGTGACAGACGATCGGACGATAGGTTAGTGTACGGCGCTGACGATTCCAACGAACGACGACCACACCGAAAACGACGCCGACCCGTCAGAGTACTCAAACGGACAGTGAGATCCCACACTGGAAGGGATAACAGTGAACTGGGAGACTTAAAATACTTAACCGTGTCATCGGTAAATACCAACGAATTAATACTCGCGCAATTAAGACATCCTGTTTAGACCACGTCCACAGGGACCGTGTCCGATAGTGTAACAAAGGAGTTATCGGAGAGCTCGGTAACAACGAGTAGTGTTTTGTAATATTATCTCTGGACGAAAATTCGAAACCCGGCGTGTATATCGCCGGAACGAGTATTTTTCAGAATTACCGTTCAAACACACGGTTAGCCTACACATTATAACCATCGTATTCCAATAATATGTAAAAATTGGTTTCCAAACATAATTGTGAATAAAATTTCGTCCATTAATTGGTATTTATAATAGTATGGTAAACCGTTTTAATGATTATTTCATTAAATTACTTGGATGCGAATTTTTTTTTTTTTTTACAGAAAACCAAAGTATACGTTTAGAAAAATGCGTAAAATATCTACACCAATGTTTTGAATTTTTGTCACGGAGTCAAATATTTACAGTTTTAATCCTGGAACTGTAGACGGACATAAATAATTCGTTAAAATTCGAGGAAAATCGTTACCGGGTCTTTATTTTGTTTTCTGTTTTTCCCCCTTGTTGAACCGATGGCACCAGAGGATCCATGCTGGCATTATTACTCTAGGTCCGCCATCGTTGCCAGAGTAGTCCGCTAACAGAAACCCTACCGGTACACAAGTTCGCGTCCGTTAGGACTCGCAACGAAAATTACAAAAGTGCTTATGGCATTTGATCGAGTTGACTTGGAGTTATCTTCCCCACCCGGAATCATCCAGCTAATCTGGTGTCTCGTCTCATATGTCTTATTCGAATCCGGATTTTATCCCGCCAATCTGGAATCTCGTTCTGTTCTCACTCAGTGGTGCCACAGTTCAAAATAATATGTATGGCGAACTATCCACCCCCGATTTAAATCGCTTTAAAAAACAGTAAATAAGCAAAAAAAAAATTAATTATTCACTCATATAATAGTTCACCGATACATATACTTATTTAAAAATTGTTAACTGATATACATTTGTAATGATCTCAAATCCTCATAATATATCTCAGCTTCCCTATTACTACCCTATTATTATTATAATTTAAAAAAAAAAAAGTTGGTATTATATATAAATATATAAGCAGGGAGTGTTTGCACTAAAAAAGGACCATTTTTAGCACTTTAATAAACACAATATAGGTGGGCTATAAAGATTAACTAATATTTATCCGAACATTTAAATAATATAGATAGGTAGGATAATAATTTAAGATAATAATAAGTACCTACATACTCAATATAATATTTACTTCAAAACTTTTTTGATCAATATACTAAATATAGATTTTTAATACCAAAACGTAAATAATATGTTTTGAAGTTCACGGACTCCCATAACACTTATTGGTTTGTGGATTTCCATTATTATTCAGTTATTTTGTAATCTCGATTATTATTATTCCTTTATTATAACTATTTAAAAATAAAACTAATATAATTGTATTACTATATAATTAGATTTTTAATAAAATAACATTGACGAAATCCTGTTGATAACTGTTGAAGCCTCGTTTAATAACATGTTATTCGAGTCATTGAATTATAATATTATTACGCAATATAATATATTTTAATAATATATTTTTTTTACAGAAATTTGATATATTTTATAAATCAATAGCATAAAGTATATTTAATTGCAAATATTCCGAATGACCTACATTCTTGAGATAATTTCAGATTGATTTCAAGGAACGCACTACTTTCATCTAAATTCTATAAGATGGTTCTATCAGTGTTTTTCGTGGAAATTTTACATGAGACAAGATGAATCTTTTTTATTAAATGTGAACCTAAGGGATAGCTATTCATTCTTCACGTTCACCGACCACGGTTTTCGATATAGTTAACGAGTTTATATGAAAACACAAAGACTTTTGACAAATTGAATAAAACGAAATTAGTTTCAAAACGTCAATCATGCTCTAAAAAATCCAATTATAAAATATATAATATAAATCATAAAATACAAGATTGCATATCTTGTTTAGCCAGATTGTCCCTGGTTATAATACGTCGATCATTTTTTTATTACCTACGTATATGCACTATACTAAATGTATAGGAACCTCATAATCAAATGATATTGACTGACAATGACAAACGATTTTAAAATAAAATATTTAATAATAATTGTATAGGTAAATTTTCACGTTTATTCATTAGAGTATATTCAAGATGAAAATAAATTTTGATTTTTTCTCAAGCTACCCGAGTATTTACATAAATTATAAAGTGCCCTTAAATTTATATAAAAATAAAGCCGGTCAGTATGGGGTGGAAGCACTGCGCTCGTTGAGTGTCAGTGGGGATGGATGCACTTTGCTACTGGACAGGGTGCTCTTGGTGGATGTATTGCATTTGAAAGCAATGATAAATCATTGCATTCAATAAAACGATTCTGAGCGTAGCTTCGGTATAGTATACATAACTCTTAATATTAATTATATACTTACTCAGTGCCTATCTATGTTGAACATTACATTGAAGATCAAACCATGTAGAAATAAATATGATTTAGTGTAACCTTATGTCTATTTTAAAATGTAATATGATATGTTTATAATAGTTTAGTTTTGTATAGGTACATAACTATTACTAGACAAAATATACAGTATATTTTATTGAATGTTCAGTTAAAGACATTTAATATTGAAAACCAACAAAATATTATGTAAACCATTTTATTTATAATTGGTGTATATTACGATAGGTACTCTGTACAAAAGTAACATAATTAAACAGTCACATGACATACAGTCGAAAAAAATAATTAAGATAATAAATATACAATACCAATTAAAAATGTTTGGAAACTCTAGGAATTGACGATTATGATATTTTTTTTTAGAGAATACACTTTTTGGTTTTTTTTAATTATCACATAAAAATAGTTTGGAGTGAAGGTGCACGAGAAAGAGAAGATATAATAATAATTCATCATTCAATTCTATAATAATTAACGCCACATTAATATAACTTAATAGAGATAAACTAAATACATATATATTTATTTTTATTTTGTGTCTATAGTTAATGAGTGACTGATATGTTAGTATATAATGCATTGAACATTATGAATTGACTATTATGATTATTTTTTTAACCCACAAATACTGTAGCACAAATACACATTGTCATGTAGAAATTGTGCGTTATACATGATTAATTTTGCACTAATTACATTTTGTTTCATTCAATAAACCAAATAATAACTTATATTTTGATAAATGACAAATGTTTTATAATAAGTATTTTTAATTTTTTTGAAATCATCAGTAACTATTAAAATGTATAGGTTTATTTAAAGAAATATGAACGATTATTTCAAGTAATCAGAGTAATGTAATGAACTATTGTATATGTATTTAAAAAAAAAAATGTATACTCGCCAAGTCCTAACAATTTAATTTTAAGTATTGTGGCATGAGGGGAGGGTACTGTCACAGATTACAAAATTGATCATTTTGTCAAAAAAATTTAAATAACTATAAAAAAAAATTTGACTACGGATTTTCGAGATTTTTTGAATTTAGTTAGAGTAACGTATATTTAACGCTGTATAAAATTTTCACGCCTTAAAACTCAAAATTACTCTTTTTAGGACTTAGAAACCTCGAAAACTAAAATGGCTATAAATGGTCAAAAATTGCCAAAAACTTAATCAACGTAAATATATTTTACTAAATTAAATATTCGAAGTAAATTTCAAGATTTTCGAGTCATTATTTTCGAAATTACGAAGAAATAAAAAATCCGGATTTGACGAAATCGTATTTTTACCGTTTTTTCGTCATTTTCTGGTAGTTTTTCCTTACGAATTAAAAAACTGTTGAGAAAATCTAAAAACTACCTCTTTAAAGTACCAACTAGATGAAATTTTCTACAGGAAACCATGTAAGTATGTAAAGATCGGAGCACTCCTTCTGGTAGTAAATTATTTTACAGAAAAAAAAAAAAATAAACATCATTGTAAAACCACTAGCTAGCTCCCTCGCTACACTCAGAATCTAAAAATATTGTTATTTATTCACAGTTTTGGGTAAAAATGAAATGTTATCTTTTTTACTTATGCTATTATCATATATCTCTATATAATATGTATCAGTAATCAATAGTTTATTATTTTCATGTTTATTACTGAGAAAAAAATTGTATACCTTAAGTTAGTTAAAATATGTCTTACAAAGTTGATCAATGGAGTATAAAGTTTCTACGAAAGGTTTTGATGTAATTCGGATCCTCTGCAGTAAATTTTTATACCACATAACATAATACAATTTAGAGATGTATGAACAAACATCAAAGGTGGAACAATTTAATTAACGGAATTATATTATTGTTATAAATAATTTCCAAAGTGTGTTGTTCTATACCAGCGGGTCATAATTTTATTTTGTGGCGTTTTAAAAGCGAGTACATAATTACAACACTATATATTCTACCGTTACATTCTATTCCATTAAATTTGCTAGCTAATATACAACTTTTGAGAGAACTTATTGAACTAAAATATAATTGAATTTTATACTCACAAGGTAATACGTTTAAAATGTTTTTTAAATTAAATTTAATGTGTATTATTTCATTGTTTTTACGCATATTATGGAAAAATATTGAGGTTTCCAGTGTAATGTTAAAAAAAATTTAATCAAAATTTGAATGTAAATTGAGAGGTAAATTTAAATTCTGTATTACATTATTTTTAAGAGTCTCTACATAAAGTATTAATAAATTATTGTGTGGAATTTCATATTAAAATTGATATTTAATGATAATTTGGTATTCTTTTTGAAATATTGTCATACACTTAAACGGAAAATATATACATCTGTATATATTATATACATATATATCTGTATATACTGTATTTATCTGAATTTTTATGGTGTGCTATATAGATTCAATTGGGTTAAGAAAGCACCAAAATAAATTAAAAATTATTTTTATATACAATTAATTATAATTTAGAAATTTTACACGTTACCCGAGTTTTAGGAAATTAAATTATTCAGGTTAAGTTTTTATCGAATTTTTTGTTATCGATCTATTTTGGTAGGTATTCAAATTACGATAGTTTTATATTAAAAGTTAGTTATATTAATATTTTATTGGTCATAAATCTCCAGTCACTAGAAAACCCACTCATTGGTTTTATTTAGTTAACAAAGTAATTTTAAAACATTATTTTTAATGGGAATAAATTATTTTTCCTTAATTGTTCAAAAATAATTAAATATCCAAATAAGAAATAATATTCACTTAATTTTAAATAATAATAATAAAAAAAATGCATCATCTATTTACTTATATATATATATATATTAGGCAGTATAACTTAATTAATAATTTGATTGAGTCCAAAAATATGCAATGTTTATTGAATTAATGTCAAAACTATTATGACATCATAATATTTAAATTGTTGAAATAATTATTATAACAATTTATGTGAAGTGATCAAAATATCATTAATTATTTTAATGAGAATATTGTGGTTATTTTAATAAACATCACGAATAAATTTTAAACGTTTTGTATGCTTAAATTTGAATATGACAAACGATGCCATAATAACATTCATTTATTAATACAAATTAAAATATTCGTATTCAATAATTTATACGTTTTGCGTGCAACATAGAATAATTATGACCATTAATCGAAAGTAAACTTGACAGTAGAATAAAAATATGCATACTTTTGATGAAATACATAATATCCTATGGAAGTGTATCTTAAAAAAAATACTTTAATTTGAATATTTCTGATGTTGTTCTTAGTAAATGGTATTATCCCAACTTCATACATCGTTGTGGCATATTGAGAAAATATCGATATACAATCCCCTACAATTTAATAGTTTATACCTAATATAATATATATGTATATTCAAATTAAGGGATTTTGGTATGGTGTTATGCGAGGAAATCATTTACAAATAACAGAAAAACAAAATATTAATGTGTGTAAAAAATTCAATCATTCAAAATATACATACGTAACGATATAAATATTCTAGTGTAGAGTATGAAAAGGTTTAAAATTTTATTTTATTTTTCAAAATAACGTTTTTTCGTACTACGTTTTTAGAATTTTAAAAACGTAGAGTTTAAGGTAAAAATACGGTTTGTTGTAGGGTCTTTGTATGAGAAAAGTACTGAAAATGAAGGCTTCTATATTATAAAGAATTTAAAAATCCTAAACATTTTTTTTTAAAAGATACAACGAAAAAGTTTTATTTTAAATTAGTGAAGACCTAGTAGACTAATTGTTTTTCTCGGTTTAAAAAGGGGTTTTCTCGAAAATTCACATACTATTTCCACTAAAATTAACTTTATATTTTATTTTGTTTTTCATCCAATAATGAATAATTCATTTTATGTGTACAATGTTCCTAAATTAATTTCTATCTATACGCAAAAAAGTTGTGTATAGTTTGGTAGGTGTTACCTATATTGTGTTATTTGTAACTAGTTATTAAATTTGCACAATTATCAACTAAAATATTGCGTACATGAATAAATTTAACATGGATTTTTTCTGTGTACATTTTTATTTAAACATCAAATGATTTATTTATAAAATTACATTTTTAACTTTGTCGTCTGTTTTATAATGAATAAATTAAATAAAAATCACTAAAATATGTAAAACAAAAACCCCGTATTTTTATTATTATTACTGTAACGGTATAACATACAACTTAATTGTTACTTTTAACTTTTGATAGACTTAATGTGATATAACTTTTGGAGTAGGTGGTTTCTGATGAATTTAAAGTATCTAATACAGACATTTTCAAATGATTAACATTGTCGTATTTTATGTTTTTATGTTTCTATTGATAGATTTTTATTTAATTAATTCTCATTGGACAATGATTCATAATATATTATTAATATAATTTATCGTAGTAAGTACCTTCCTATGTTTAATATAAATAGTTCCTATAATATAATATAGTCTAAGTACATATTCAATTTGATGTAAAATATTTTGAAAGATTTTGAAACACGCATAATATGATGATTATGTAGGATAAAGCTCATAATTTATCAGTGAATTTTCGAAAAACAAATTTCTTATAATTAATTTATATTTTAGTGAGTTTTAATGATTTTTAAACGTGTATGTATATATGTTTTTTCAAATTTAAAAAAAAAAAACATATATAAGTACATACATTTAATGTCATAATCCAGAGTAATATAAATATTACTATAATAAACATTTTGATTTATAAATATTTAATGTCAACCAGCATAGTTTGTTATTTATTCATATTCAAAGAGTATAAAAGAGCCAGAAATAAAATTTAATACCGCGGAATATTTTAATGCACTCGTTCCGTTCACTAAACTTCACAAGTACTATTAAAAAATAGGGTTCGGTTTAGTCGAAGCGAATGGATTTTAAAGTTTCTTTAAATAGAATAGTTATTCGTATACGTACCTATATTAATAATTTGTTTCTTATAACTCTGATACTAAAATATAAGCTGGACATTTTATTGAAAATGAATGGTTTTACCTGCACTCAAAATAATAATTTAAAATATATTTTTGTGGATTCTATGAGTATATACAATATATTTGAATTCCGGTATCTCTTGAATTTATAATTACACAAGACTTGAACTCAGATAAATTTCTTTTAATCTGTAGTTTTGATCAAAACAAATATTACGGATACAAATAATATAAAACTGTTTCAGCATCGATGATATACAATTTGCTGAGTTAGGAATATGTATTATGATATCCCAAAACAGGCATTTCGGAATATAATTGCATTCGAAAATATAAATTCAAGTGGTATTCCAAATGGTTAAATATTTGTTCTTTTAAAGTCACTATTTATTATTTTGTTAATATGTAATAATACTGTTAGTTTATCTTAGCATAATTATAATTATATACCTATACACATTTTTGATTTTTCTTTGTAATATTCTTTATTATAAAAATAATTAATACAATTTTTAACCAATTATGGGCGAATAAACTTTTTTTAAAGTTTTAAATATATTAATTTTTAAATGTGTGTGTTAGTAAAACATTTGTAATTTTAATCACGATGTTCTAAATTATTGATATGAGTGTTATAATATCGAACTGCTATTACAATTCAAACATTGGAATAGTCAGAAGCTAATATTTTTTTTTATATATATTTTAGTTTATTCAAGCCAAGTGTATTTTCTAAACTAATTTTAATCAATTGTTGACCGTGGTTTACAAAAAACTAATATTTTTAAATTTGTACACAAATTAAATAAAATCTGTTTATAGTAGGATTGATATGAACTATTTATATGACCTCATTTTTAAGTGTATAATATTCTTCTACAATTTACATATATATATATATATATTACATAATAATATATTTAGGGATCAGACATTTTTTTTTTTAAATAAATACGATAACTTTGAAATCACATTACAAAAATAACCATTTTAATATTTGTCGTTTAAATGAGGTGTAATATTTTTTTGTACGAGATTTAAGTAATAGTATTTTCAAAATTATTGTAGTGCCTTGTGCGTGTTTCTGACAAGTCAAAACCAATAACAGTTTAGAACTGGCAACATTATGAGTTCGAAATTACCCGTATAACGTCCATTGATAATGTATTAAAACGTTTTATTATTTTAAGGGTTCTGAAGATGTATTTTATCACCGATGTTCGGTCGTTGTCAATATTTTTGTGCTGTTGAAACAATATGTCGAAGATTTTTTTGGAAAAACTCCAGTAGTCGGATTTTCCAAAAAAAAATAAATAATTAAATAACTTCATAACAATAATAGAAAGAAAATAAAGAAAAAAAAGAAAATAATATATAAGAGACGAATTATTAGAGCGTCAATCAATAACGGCATTATGTTTCTGATGAAAAAGGTACGTTTTATTGAAAATATCATGTATTTTAAATATTTTTCGAATGCGGTTCTAATAAAGTATTCATGTATAAAACATATATTAAAGATACAATATTGTTTCATCCACGATTTTTGACTGGTATGGTCAATTTCACCGATTTAACGAGACAGTATGAAAAGGTCAGAAAAGTTTAAAAAACATATGACAATGAAATGCAATTTCTGCTATTTAAAATATCAATAGACGATCATAAATGTATCCCATTATAATTCAATAAATGTAATTGCATAAAAGAGCGGTTTAAATTTGCATATATTTTTATTATACAATAGCATTGTTGTTCTTATATGACATCATTTTTATTAAAGATATGTGACTAATCACCATAATATTTTATAACGAAAATAAAAAGAATAAAAATGGGTACCTATTTCTGGATAAGCCATATAGTAAATAATACGAATCAGTCGCTAATTTTAAAATAGAAGAAGTAGATTATACGGACGAGAAATGTTTAGAGTATATGTTTACAGCATCTGTTTAATTAGTGCAGTGCTTGCTATTGAGACACACCATACTAGGTATTCCATCACTCGAGTGGTTATTTCGGACGAATTTCCAGAAAGATTGTGTAAAGCTTCAGGTTTGTCTCAATACTACAAGCTAAGTCACGAAAACACTTCTTAGGTAAATATTTATGTCGAACGCACGTTGTAAGGAAAAGTTACGATAATGATGAAGACTCGGCGATTGTTTGTAAAATTTTTGTAAGATTTTTCAAGTATTTCATGAGCCAACGTAGAAAACACGAATTGTGAAAAAAAATGATTTCGGCACAAAGGTGATAAGTGTAAAATTAAAATCATCATAGAAAAAATTTGTTGCAGAATCATCATTTAAATTTAAGAATTTAAGAATTCTCAATTATACGATGATAGAATAATTTCAGTGCGATAGTAATTGGTTAGAAAAAATTTTAAAAAGCACGAGAAAAATTATGATCAGGAAGCGATGAAAGTTCACAATAGGACAAACAACAAGGAGGATTGTATATATCAGCCGGAACTTCAACATGAAAAGAAGGACTTACTGAAATGTGAAGGTTTATTATAAATCAAATCACTGATTTATCAAATCAAGAGCTATGAGAGTTTAAAATATTATTAAATTGGTATAAACCATTAAAACTTAGTAATACAAGGAAAACGTATAGCCGAATTTGAAAAGTATATTCTACTCAAAATCGCAAATTTGACCAAGCCGTTTTTTTTTTTTTGAGATGATTTTGTAATTGTATTACTTACAGTTGGAGTTTTACAAGCTATGTATTAAAAATAAAGCTTAAATTTAATTAAATATTTTTTTTTAGATTATTTGAGATGTGCATTATTATATTCAAAAACTGTACACTTTTTTTAAAATATTCGGATAATACCATACATAATTTAACCTTAATATTTCCAGTTCTCATAGAAACGTTATTGTTAAAACTATAGGTACATTATGTTTTTATATAAAAATATAGGTACGATTAGACAATACATTTTTTACAATATTTAATATGTTTGTGTACATGATATTTTATATATAAAATCAACTTAATAGACTGCATCTTTTGAACCACGATTTTTTTTTTTTATACATTTTGTAAAATATTATGTCACTGTTGTAAAATACCATAACTCTTTAATTTTGAGCCAAATGATAATATAATGTAGTAAGGAATTTGAATGTCAACATATTTTTTACTTTAAAATGAACTATGGCTGGTTTTTGCTAAAAACAAAATTGGTACCTATAGAGAAAAGTGTTCACAATAAATTTGGTGCATTTTTATAATTTGTGACAAAATAGCTTTGTAATTTTGGAACATATGTTTCTAGAATACTGGACAGTGAATGAAAATATTAGACATTATATCTTATCTGGGCAAGAAAAAGAAAGAACACAATTCTTATTTTTAAATTAAAATAGTATTCTAAAATAGAATTACGTTGAATATAAAATACTTGACGAATATTTTTATGTTATAAATATAATGAAAAGTACAAATATATAAAACTATATCGAAAATTGAAAAAAGCAAGCATAAAGAATATAAAATATAAAATAATTTTTTCTTCTAATAATGTCAACTATTATATATTTGCATCTAAATAGAATAAATAAAATAGAACAGTAAAAATACATTTTTTGTATTAAAAATTGTATAAACAATCCGTTTCACAATAAAAATTTATTACAAAACAAGAATCTATAACAAGAAATTAATTTATAAATTATAATTTTTAAGATAATAACTTTGATAACTGTAATCAAAATGTATATTCTTGGTATAAAATATTATAAAACTTTAATTTTAATTCTGAAATATGATAAAGAATGTTTTTTTAAAATTTTTAAATTTAAATAATTATGTTTCTGTTATTTAATTAAAAATATTTTTTTTTTAAAAAAATATGAAAAAATAGTTTATTTTTATTATAGATGATGTTTTTTGCACAAACAAAAATCTTTGCATAATGTAGAGAAAAAAACAATATGATAGAATTAGGATTGTGATGTAGAAACCTTTATGAGGGTAGTTGGATGGTAAAATAAAAGTCCCTTTTTAATTTTATATATATGGTCACCCTAACATGTTTTAATAATAAATACGTCATCATTATACATTATTTATACGAAAGATTTTCGTCAAAATGGCTTAGAATTTCTGATCTACGTATCCTATGTAGCCTCAACACATTCTTTTGATTTTTACTAATAGATTTTTTGTATAAGATAACCGACTACTGTATACATTTCATGTAGTTAACTTGAATATTTTGAAGTAAATATGGAAAATTTAACGTTCCAAACAAACAGGGTACTTTGGTTATCACACATATTTTTAATAAACTTTTTTTCGCATATTTCTGGTTTTTACATTTTAAGAATTTGAATATTTTATATAATTTTTTACCTATTTCTAAAATCACGACAATATATATAAATTTGACTTAATTTTAATAATAAAATAAATATGTTTATTCACTATAATAACTTTATGTAATTTGAGGTTACAATGATATAAGTCTGAAAACTAATTTTTAAATAATATCTTTTACGAGTACATTGCATTTGCCTAAATAGAAAGTCAAAATATTCTTTTAATATCTTAATATAAATATATACTCTTGTTTGTAAACATTTGTAGAATGTGCATTGACATAGAAAATTCATTTTTTCGTGAAATTCGAACACGAAATAAATATAAGGTATATTTATGACAAGTAGTATTTTTCATTTCATTTTATTATATTAAATTTTATTGATTTATATTTCTAAATTTTCCTGGCACAATCATTGTTTGAATTTATGTGGCTCAAATAACAGAAATATGTATATTTTACGGTGTTTTTTTTATATATTATAAATCTTATTGGTACGAATTTTACAAAATATTTATTGTTTGTATATTTTTAAAATTATTTTGGTTATTTTATTCTTGTCTCACGTGAAATTTATCGAATTTTTTGTTTCCATGTTTAAATTGTATACCTATTATATTTCAATAATATAATATTTCTCTTTTTATTTTAAAAATAACAATATATTTAAAGAGTAACTAATAAAGCAATTGATTTCTATACGCGGAATATAATAGTATGATAATTATTAGTTAACATAATATTTATTAGATTTGAGTAATAAATAAATTAATGGTATATAACTATAATAGAATATACTAAAAATACGATAATTTTTTTCAATGTTTGGATAATATATTTAAAATTTCAATACAAATAATTTGTATATGTATATCTATATTATAATTTCATGCTGATTACAGAAGATATAATGCGGACAGGAGAGTATCTTGAAGAAGTGAATATGAAAAGTGGAGGGAAGCTCTTAAAAGTAAAGGACTAAAGATTAGTAGAGGTAAAACAGAATATATAGAGTATGATGTTAGGGAAAGAAAACACAGAGAGAATAGAGAAAGGCAATAAAAATAGTTGAGTGGGGATATTCAAATATTTAAGGTCCATTGTACAGAAAAATGGGAGTTTCGAAGAGGATATGAAGCACAGGATTAACTGTGGATGAATAAAGTGGAGTGAAGCGTTAGTTATTTTGTGTGACAAAAGAATTCTTATTAGGTTAAATGGTAAATTGTATAATACAGTGATAAGACCGGTATTGATGTATGGAAAAGAGTGTTGGGCTGTAGATAAGAAGATAGAACAGAGAGTAAGTATAACAGTGTAACAGAGATAAGAATGTTAAAGTGGATATGTGGATGAACTACAGAGAATAAAATAAGGAATGAGTATATAAGAGGTAGTATAGGAGTAGCTTATATAATTTGCCAAAATGAGGGAGAATAGATTAAGATAGCTCGGGTATATATAAAGGAACGAAGATACTGAGATAGAAAGATTGGTAATAGAAATTTATTTTGATGGAAAGAAAAACAGAAAACGTGGTGGACAGATGTGATTGTGAGTGATTTGAAGAAGTTGGAGGGTAAGTGAAGATGGTACGAGAGATAAAGTTAAGTAGAAGTGTACGACTAAGGTGGACGGCGGAAAATATTTGGGAGAGAAGGCGACGGAGAATAAAAATGTATCTATATTATAATTATTCACTAAACAATATATTAATAAACCAATGCAATAATCGTAAATATTAATTTTTGGGTTAAAAAAAAAACCAATGAGAATATATAAATATTAGAAATTTAAAAATGATCCCTAGAACAATTTAAAACTACTAAGACCTAAGTTCACGTCTGCACCATTTTGCTTTATCGGGAATTATTACATTTTACAAATGAACTATAGCTATTCAATTAAAGGTGTTTTAAAAAAAAATACAAAAAAAAAATCGAATCAACTGGTTATTACATTTGGCTCTTCGAATAATAATAATATGATCACGATGTTAGTTATTTTGAATTGAATTACATTTATTTCTACCATGAAACAATGTGTATTAAATGTTTTAATACGATTATCGTCGTTGTATTGTATGTGGCATTACCATGCGAATACATTGTGGAAATTATGAATAAGAGAACTTAATCCGGATGGTTTTGTTCGAGATCCTATAAAACAGAATAGTTTTTATTTTATCTAAATAAATTATCGTTTTTCAACGCTCGTTTCAAAAAGATTATTAGTAGAATTCGTGTTTGAAATGAAATTGTACATTCAATAATATTAATGGCGCTGATTGAAAAACAGCACTTGTTTTGGCTAGGGCGTAGTTCAATGTGAAAAATACAAATATTTAAAAATGCATTCAACTATAAAATACGCAATCGTCATAACACGGACATTACTACACCCACTACAGTTTGTATAATTTAAGGTTCGTTCATGTTGAAAACTTTTAATTGGATAAACTTTTATAATATTTTTATGATTTCAGTATTCCTCCGCAGTCCGTTTACAATTTATGAAAATGATCGTATTTAAACATCGATATTTTTAATTCAATTATTTCCGAACGGAAATGAATTTCTCAAAATCTTAACGTGTCATTATTCATCACGTACCAAAAAAATTCAATTTAAGTTTAAAAAACTCGACATTTTCCAATAAATCATTGTATATAATATAGTAATATATATATATATATATTTCAATTATAATAATATTTATTGTATGGGTTGCATAGGTTTTATTTTAATTATAGTATTATAGTTTAATGGTATTTCAACAATTAAAAAGCCTACTACAACAAGATAATAAGATTGGCAATGTACCCAGTAAATAATAGTATAATATTTATGTATAGGTTTAAGGTATAGTTTACAATAATTTGAAAGCCCTATATCCCAAAAACCAATTATGCGTATATCCCTGTAAAACGATAATAATAGTACATTATGTATCTTAATCAGTAATCGATTGTATAAATTTCTAGAAAACGGGGTTTCGATAATGTCGCTAATTCGAAACCAAAGAGTTGAATATAGCCGATACTTTTTAATAATAATAATAATTCTTGATATTTTTATGGCCTGTAGGCTATAAATTTATATTATAGCTAATAGTTCTTAATTGATGAAACTAAATTCAATTAAAACATGTAAACCAGGTATTTAAAAAGTATGGACTTCGTTCTTTAAGTAAGATACTGGTAGTGGATATAAGTATTACATTTGAAAGCAGTGACAGATCACAACATTCAGTAAAAACGATTTTGAGCTTAAGGAAAATGCTAGAAAAATTAAAAAACTACCCATCCGAAGTAAATAATAACTATAGAACTAATTAGTTACCAAAATGGCTCTAAAACTCGGCTGCTTCTGGTCGAAAAATTGTCTCCAGAGAAAAAAAATAAGCATCATTGTAAAGAACAATGATGTTAAAAAATTTAAAAGGATATTTTGATTGCAGTTTTTATATTTCATCAAACTTGAAGAACTCAGTGGCTGTATAGAACTTGGTGAGTGGCAATGTGTACGGCTGCACCACTAACTTCAAAATATTAATAATTGTCCTTCCATTAATGCTTCAATGCACTGTCATAATTAACTTATATATTATGTATTATAATATTATATATTTATATATCATATGAATATTATTTTAAAATATATACTTAATATAATAAATATTTTTTTAATAATACGTTTATATTTATTATACGAGTATATATAGGTACATTTATATATACCTAGTCGAGCCATAATTCTTGCTGCATTATACAAGTGCAAAATCAATGATTGTGATGCTAATCATATAATTATATCAACTTCCAAAACCATATATTTCTATAATTTTATATTTCTGGTGCAATACCAACATGTGGTATATTTTTTCATTATTCGGGTGCATTTTATCATAGATGTCTCTAAAAATGTAAATGTTCCGAAAACAAAAATTAAAGTGGTCGAAGCAACTAAATCATTAAATATATCAATGATACAAATATTTAAAATTTTTACTGTGTCCATTAAGTATTGAGGCATTTAAAAAAAAAAAAAAATGAATTTTTGTCATCAGAAACTCTTAACTTTTTTTTATTAAAATTCAAAATGACAACAGACTTTTTAAAAATTTACTCCGATAGTTAGGAAAAATATTTCAAAAATGGCATAGAAATTATATCAAAATTATCATTCATAAAGATGTTGCAGAAAGAGGAGTAAAAGTAATTCAAGTATAAAATGGCATATTGACAAAACATGAAAACCAAAAACAATATTAATTACAAGTTGTCAATGACTACAAAACAAGTTATCTCAACATTATAAAATATATATTAATAAATAAATAGTTAATGATTTATTTATTTATTTTTTTTGTACTACATAAATTGTTTTTAATAGTCATTTTTAAAAATTATAAATATTATACCAGTCTGTTTTAATTATATGGTTTATACTTTATAATTGTATAAATGATGTTTATATTTTACATACTTTATGTTTATTTATTTTAAAAATATTAAACTTGTAAAAATGTTTTTAATATAATAATTAAATTGTATAATATAATTTTTATATGAAACATTTTATTTTATCAGTATCCGTTCATCAATTATAGTCGAATAACTATAAACAATTTTTTTTCAAATCAATTAAATATTTCGTATTTTATTATTTTTCTTGGAAAATAAAGTATTTCAACCCTCTTGCGACACTGGAAGGGAGTAAGTTATCATGACCAAAATTTACCATAGAGGTAGAGAGAAATCAAAAATAATTAAATTTTTTCCCATTTCTATAATTAAGGGCCATCTTACTTGTATAAGGTTATATATATATATATAAATTTTAAAAAAAAATGGCCCCGGGAAATGTTATAATTGGCCTGCTTAAAAGTTCGAGCGCCAGGAAAAAAATGAAAATACGCCCCTGATTGGAATTTCACTAATAAACACAAAATCTAAATAACTGAAAATTACTTTTATAAAATGTATATACAATTTATATTGTATATACTAATTTCTATGTTTTAAGTTAAGTTTTCTATAAAAACCGATATCAATTCTTTCTTTGCCAGATAAATGTTGGCCACATATTAACACGTTATTGTTATTTACTTAATAATTTTAAATATTTTTCTACGACACATAAATTATAAGATATGCGTATGTATTTTAATTTTATATAAAATAAAAGACATTAGAAAATGGTTTAATAACGTACAATGCACTAATTAATAATTAATTACAACTACAATGTATTATTTGGGTAAATTTCACGTATGTATCATCTGACCGTAAAATTTGATTTGTTACAGACGTTGAGCCCGTCTCTTTCCATATTTTACTATTTTTGTCGTATCATTATTAACATTAGCTTTGTATATTATACATAATTTTATTACTAATGACATTGTTTATTTTATATTCCTTTCTGCATTCGTGTTTAACAAAGTCATGAGTCCTTCCATTTAAAATTTCAGTGTCTTGGATGTTTTGCTTGGTACAATCCGTCTGTAGATATCTTAAAATTAATGCCAGCCGAATTTCACTGCTATATGAATGTCAGGAACAACATAAGCCAAACTACACGAACCCATCAAAATTATTTCCACTTTTTACGTTTGAATATATACCATAGTCGGCCCAAGTACATAAATTCCATCAAATTCATATTTTATAGTACTATCAACAAGATAACACGGGTATACAAATAGTAACAAGGATTATTCACGGCCCTTATCCTTATAATTTTCATTATCACCTCCATCATTTAATTTAAATATTCACTTGACTAGACTTTATAAAAAAAAAAAAAAAATAGGTGGAAACACATTACTATCAAAAAATTACGTAGGTATAGATATAATAGAACAGAAGTAGTGGTGGAACATTATACAATATATTATAAATATCGTAAATGTATGAATAAATCAATATTAATTCGAAAGTAATAATTATCACATGTGTTCATTTTCGTTCTACATTCATCCACATCATTTTTAACATAGTTATTAATATTTTACATCAAATTAATCTATGCTATTAGTGTTTTTTACTAAATTCGGGAAATGTTGAAATTATATACATTGTTCGGTCATTGACATTTGACGTCAAATGCAAACTTAATCGTTTCATTAAATAACTTTAATAAAAATAATGTATTGTCTAAATTTAAAAGTTCAAATATATATATATATGTGTGTAGATATATTGTAGTAGGTAGAAAATAATTTAGTTATGTAAAATATACCATTAATAAAAAATAAGTAGTTAGAGAAAAGAAAACTTCTAGTAAATCATTTTTAAGTACAAATATTTGCATAGGGAAAGGTATTTAAAAATTAATATTCAATTCATATACAAAACTAATGTTACATAATTTATACATTTGCGTTTTTTAGTACATTATCTACAATTTCTACATATATCTAATACTATGTAATAACACTTAAAAGTTTTAAAAACAACAAATTTGTCATAACTTCGTACTTTTAAACATATACAGCCTGCATATTAATCAAAGTAACATACATACCTTTAAATGTTTTGTAAACTATTAATGTGTGTTAAACTTTAACAAATGTAATTATGTAAAGAATAAATAGTAGTAAAGAAAAAGTTCAACAAAAAATTTATTACGGTAACAAATATCTACAAAGTTCTATTACAACTTGAACTTTTCGATGACATTTTAAATTCATAGCGTGATTGATATAAATTTTCTTTTTCGATATAATGATGTCACGTAAAAATGCGAAATCTCATTTACCTATTTATTGTACAAAAGTATATTGTAAATATTGTTCTATTATAAATGTTTAAAAAAAATAGTGGTACATTAATGAAGCAAGGTAAATATGGTAATGATCGAAGGAAATGTCCAGAAGTGTACATTATGCACAAACTCGAATTTATCAGAAATACTTATATTATTTCAATGTAATTATTAAATTTTTGGTTGGTAATTTTTAGGTTAAATGACAAATTTAATTACTTATGGCGATTTTAAAAGAACGACAGTTTCTCCGAAACGAAGTAAAGTAATGCTATTAGGTTATAGTTAGTATGAGGAAATTTTTGCCCCATAATTTTGAATGTTAAAAATAAAAATCAAAAGTACAACAAATTATTTTAAAATTTTGTAAAATACACAGGATGTAATGTTGTACATATTTAGTTTTGGAAATTATGCACAGTAAAAAGAGTATAATAATTAATGGTTATATATATTTTACATTTTGGTTAATTAAATGAAATCACTTTAATAAATAATACATCTCAACTGGATAAATCATGTATTGATTATATAATTTTAATAATTTTCGATTTCAAAAAATCAATATGTTTAATCTCACAACGACAGTTATAGGTATTACCTATTGCTACGATTTAATTTTAATAAAGTATAGAGTTGGACTAATTTTATTCTATAGTCATTCGTATCGTGTTAAATTAAATTTTAAAACAGTATAATTTCTACTTATGTGCACTTAAAAATAATTTATTAAACATTGTAGTAGACCGAGATGTGCTCAAAACTGTTTTCTAAATGCAATTATAACTATAAAATTATTTTGGAAATTATAATAATAACGCAATATTAGTTTGTATCGTGGTAATTTATTTATTTAAAATATATCAAATTGTCAAACATTACTCCTCCTAGTCTCAGAAGAAAGGAGGCTCTAGTCAAAATGTTTGTAAAACAGGATATATTAAAATATTCTTTGTTATCTCAAATGCTAATTAATCCCCCGCAGATACGATTGAAATCAAGGAAACCACCATTGACCACATGCCAACACCTTATTCAATCAAACTTTAATTCAACTGAAGAATGGCGTACGGAAAGGTCTTACACTTAAGCATGCCAATCTAGTTACTGATCCCAATCAACCTCTGGTGGGGTTTTAAGCTACCTCGACAACAGTGGGTTACTCTAAACCGGATCAGAACAGGTCATGGGAGATGTGGAAATCTAATGCACTGGTGGAAACTCAGAGATAGTCCTGAATGTGATTGTGGTTATGAAAATTAGGCAATGGAACACATTGTGGCATACTGCCCAAAAAGAAAATTTCAAGGAGGAATGAAGGATATCATGACAATTACCGGGGAGGCCCTGGGTTGGATTGGACATAAACTTGTAGAAGGAATTTGGCTTATGTTATATGTTATTATTTAAAATTAAAAATTTTGTTTTACTACTTAATTTTTATACTGTATGCAAACTGTGTGTTATATGCCATACGATAAATAAATAAATCGTGATAATATAATATAACAACTGCCCATTTTTTACAGCCTGTTTTTCTGTTACTATATATTTTCTATATTTGTTCGAATACTAGTGCAGTTGTGTCAATTTTTATTATAAAATATTTCTCATTTATTTTTACGTGTTCTTAACATCTATTACAGTGAAACTATATAACAGTAGTCGTCGGATACGTTTCTATTATTATTATTTTTCTAATATCCGTAAAAATAATACCCGAAATGGTTTTTCAAAACAATAATAAATAAAAATCACTTCACCGGGTCGTAAAAATATCCGAGTAAACTTCTCTCCGTCGACAATAACACTCTTCGATTATATGGCTTAAAAACGATAATAGTTCATTTGTGGCTGGAAATTATTTTGATGGAAAAGTTTTATGAAATTAATAAATTATTTTTACTTAAAGGGTATGTGTGTTCACAGTATAATTTAAAAAGGAATTCCTTAAAACGATGTGTAGCCTGAAGTGTTGTCGCTACAAAAATCCTCAAAAGATATTAATTCGGGTAAGTCATTTCTCCCACAAAGTCATAGGTACTACTGGGAATATAAATTGGAATTTTGATAAAGTATAATAAAGCGAAAACATAAGGGTACTAAAATAAGTGATTTTCATATTGGAGCGATTATGGGAAATTTTTTAAAGTAATGAAATATTTATTAATAACATTTTTAAATAAACAAAAATAATACAATAAATAAATAAGAGATTTTATTATTAATTAAATTTTCCGTGTTTGTAATTTTTGTCTATTCGTGCATAAGTTATGCAATTAAAATTTTTAATTTATTTTCACTTTTACATTATGAGAGATGGTTTACCTTTATCTTAAATAAATTTTTAAAAAAATGTATGAACTAGAGTTTCGATGGTGAACAATAATATATAGTATGATTATATTTTTCAATTACGTTTTCTTATCTTACACAATTCTTATCACTTATCAGTCAACATCGACTTCGTACAGTATAAGAATTTCAAATTTCTCATTAGAATTAATTCTCTAAGTATAATAATAATATTTTATAAAATATTTACTCTATGATCCAATATGTGAAATCACGGTTTTATTGTGGTGTATGTAATACATGATGTAGACCACTTAAAGTAGGTATTAAATTCGGTTTATAGCATTGTCGAGACATAATTATTATTATTTTGTACTTAGCGAAATGTGATATTATACTTAAATAGATGGTTAGTGGAGGGTAGAAAATAATATAAAGAACTATTTTTAATAATAAATTGTGGATTATAATCGAAACTCTACAATAGTTTTTAACAATAAATCCGAGATATTATTCTACATATAATATTATACATATTGAAAAAAATATATATAGTTTATTTTCCACGATAAAAATAATATCGATTAATATGCCATTATTATGAATATTATAATGTTTTCTTACAAATTATCGTTGACAATCGTTTGACATAAACGACAAAAGGAATAGTTCAGTAAAATATTACAAACGCACGATAAACTAAATAAAATAAAAAATGTATATTATTGAAATACGAACAATCAATAATATATGAGTACATAACATGGGCAAGAGTTGTATTTATCTTATTTAACGTAATATAGTTATGGTGACCAGACATACTTATTTTCGTAGGACAGTACTCTTTTTTATTGCATTGTTCTAGTGTCCTTAACAATAGTTTTAAGTACATGAAATTGTATTCTTTTTTTTTTTTTAATATCACCGGTTTAATATATATATTTTATTATTTTGCATGATTTAATTATTTATATTTTATGGTTCGACCTAAAGCGGGCCACACATAGTCTGATTTGGTAAGACCGACCGTCACCCTGACCAAATTAGGTGTTACCTATACACGGTCTGACTGAAGCCCAATCTCGTCGAGTGATTTTCTTATCTATTATCTTAACTATTTTATTATTTCTTATTTCTTATTTCTTCTATATGACAATAATTCTTATAGTCTATAATAGCTACCTATATAAATATATTGAAAATTTTAAATTACAGCTTAATCAGGCCGACAACGCTACACACATTCCAATCCGGTCAGGTGGTGGAGAGATTAGGTGGCGCGGCCACCTGATAACACCAAACTGGATTTTAATCAGATGACACATCTACACACGACCTGATATTACACCTGACCTGACCGTTGGGCCGACCAAATCAGACCATGTGTAGCCTGCATAATGCTTATTAGTATAATAAGATAATATTTTGCTACTTTGGTATGAACTACGATATAATAATATTATAGTACATTATTACTATGTACCTACTGTATACTATTCGTATTTTCACTTTTAAAAATTCATTTATTTTCAGTGTATTTAATGTTTCAAAATATTTTCATCATAAATACACCAATAGTGTATTCGACCTGTATCTATAGGAGGAAGGGGATGCGAAATACATGTTTTTATATGTGTATAATACACATTATTATTATGTTTTTAATGCAAAATCGAAAATTTTTTACAGTAAATTGCCTATTTTACAAGTGATGGGTGATGTGCCCCATCTACAATCGACAACCTTAAATACGCACTTGAAAAATAAATAGGTACGAAATAAAATAAATATGATAGCTAACAAATATTTCTAGTATCCTATCTAACCGTTTTCTGATCAGTTTTTTTCAAGATTAATAGATATATAAAAATTCAGAATATTGTTTTATAATAACTCATAAAATATAAAATATTCAATAAATTAAAAACGATCAGATAGGGCGCTAGATAATGGAAATATCCGATAAATAATATTGTCATTTGTTTTATCTTTATAGTATTTTTAAGTTGATAAATATGAGAAATGCGTGCCAAAAAAAGTTTTTTTAAAAGCATATATTTCGTGATTACACAACAATAACATGGGCATTGACACACGACTACATTTAAATTAAATTTAAAATATATTTCAATATTTTTAATTGTTAAATTTTAATTATTATTAAAATATCATAAAAATAAAAACAAAAAACCCTCAAATATGTATTTAAAAATATTATAATATGCTACAAAATATGCATTTAAAATTTACTAATATGCGTTAAATACGCAAACAACATAAAAACATCAATATATCTAAAACCAATAACTCTTTTACTCCGTTTAGAGTCTAAAATGTTCGAACTATGCAAAATAAAGTTGCGGTTCTTTTTATAAGGATGATATAAATTGTGCACATTCCTTATTAGATTTCAAATAGATTTTTCTAATAAATATTATATGCATTTACATATAAATCCATTCCCTAATTATTAGACAATTAAGAGGTACGTATTAGAGTCGATAAACATAAATTAGATTTGAAACAAAAATTTTTTTCAAATTTAATACGGTTCATTGTTTAGAAAATAAACAATGAATTAGACCTTATACATATTGAGTAATTAATATATAAACAGTGGATTTCCGTTACAATTAAGAAAACTACGAAGAACATTTAAAAATATCCCCTTGAAAGTACCATCAGTGTAGATTGATTTTTCTATCAAAAAGTTCTGTACTGCAAAACTCCTACCTACTATAGTCTTTTTCTATCCGAAAAACTAAAAAAAAAATAATATAAATATCTTAGTGAAATCAATAGTTACTTCGGTTCTCTCAGAATCTAAAACATAATATAATTATGATTGTGTTGTGCGAAATATATTTTAATTTGGTAATATTATAATAATAATTACGATTTTGTTACGGCATAAATCCTGGTCCTGGCTATTAATCGTGTATTATAAGATTTTTCTAAACATCGCAGCATAACAAAACGAAAAAAAAAAAAAAATGTTTATTAGTTTATGCATTTTGCTTCTCTGTATTTATATTTATATTCTAATAAGATCACTCGAGTGGATTCTGACATTACAATATTAGGAAGTTAAAGAAATGAAAGCACTTAAACATAATGTATACTTATACCTATTTAAAGATTCAGTGTATAACTATAATATATGTATAAGTACAAGTATAAAATTGAAAATATATATGTTAAGTTTAAAAATATATACATATATATTTTAAAGAAGTACAATCCATAATACATTAACGCAATACCAAATAATATATATTACGTATATATATTTTATACTCTGAAACATTGGAGTAGGCTTGTAAAAAATAGCAAAAACTAAGTGCTCGCATAATATAGAAGCAAAATATTCAACACGAAAGGAATACGTTTTTTTCTTGGCAGATTTTACAATTTAATTTATTCTTACCCGTTTTTTATTTATCGTGACAAAAACCCAATACCGACATTGTATTTCAGTGAAATGTTCGTGAATAATTTTTTCTTTACAAATAGTTATAAGTTATTCGCCGTTTATTTATATTAGACATTTGAAATAAAAATCTAAATTATAATACGCTTATACGGTTTTATTAGTGACGATAAAATTATTTTAGGAATTGTCTAAAGACTATAAAGTTCACCCTACAATACATACACAAATATATAGCTTGTACCTTTCAATTTTTATCAACATACATGCATACATAATACTATACGTACAAATACGCATAAACACAAATTTTATCGTGCTTACTTATTTTGCGTTCTTTTAAAACAATTTCGTTTAATATTTCAACGGAATAATAATAATAATAATATATATATATAGAAGGGAACAATAATAAAGTTAACCTAATATATATATATAAGAAATACAATATACGAAATTTCCATGTCAGTACGTATATTAGGATATATTATACGTTCGAAGGTTATTGGAGTATAGTGCGATTTTTCATGTATCATTTTATAATTTTCACAATTCCACTAGGTACAAATATATTGTGATGATTCGGTTTAGGTGATGAGAAAAACGATATCAAAATACGTATTAACAGGTTTGTATTCTAACTCTAATTGAAACATTACGATATCGAAGGAACACGCAGAGTATTTTTCTGACTAGGTTAAATATGACTATACGTGTTAACGTTTAAAAAAATATCACTATCATCACGTACTTCCAACACAAAGCAGCTTAACTGCCGGACGGGGCATACGTATACCATTCAAAAGTGTAATACATAACATAGGTGTGTATTTGGTTCGTTGAATAATTATAGAAATAAAAATTCAAATTGATTTAATGTGTTTAGCCATTGATAGAGCTGGTAATGTAAAATGAGAACGGATGGATAGAAAATAATTACAAATTAAACGGATTATTAAATATAAATGCGATTTTAGATTCTGAGCGTAGTGAGTAGTATACTGGTTTAACAATGGTGTATTTTTTAAAAAGATAGTTTTTTTCATGCGTGTGTACATTTTTTCGGAAATATGGAGTAAAGTATGAGTGTTTTCGGTACAGAGATTAACTAGAAAACGGTTTTCACGGGTTATTTAAACGTAAATCAATAATTTTGGTTAGAAGTTTTGATTTTGAACGCGTTGCTCATCTATTCGTGGATCTCTATACATCTCGTATAAGAACTCGTAGTGGAAAAGAGTGACGTCCCGAAACATTATTCCGGTATATTAATATCAATTATAGTCAAAATTGCCGTGTAAATATTATTATGCGCTTAAATAAATAATGCACTGCGGGTAGGTAATAAATAAATAAACATTTTGAATGTCATAAGTTTATATAATAAATAATATTCCTAGAGTACCGGGTGTAGGTTTAATTTTGTTTTTAATGGTCCAACTTTTTTTTTTCGTACGATTTATTTTTTATTTTTTTATTTATCGCCATCAGTTATGTCAGGTAAAAAGGTCGGTTGGGCACCAGTGTTTTATTGACATTTAACGGTTGCATCGCAATATTAGCCGCTGCAGAACGGCGTAATATACAATATATATATATATAACACAGGATGCCCTATTTCGTGTGCATTATACATTCAATAACAACATTTCTAAATTAAAGTCAATGGGTATTTTAGATGGGAAGCACGCGCTCCACTATCGACGGCCCCCGTTCGGCTATTTTACGGTTATTAATATGCAATAATATAAACAATATACAGCAATATAGGTATTTGGAGTACCGATAAAATCGTATTTGAATAATTTAATTTAAAAATATTACGAATAGCGCGCACAGTTATTATTTATGCAAAACACGACATGGTAGATTTAGGGGCTCGTGCACTGGACGCGTTTGTCGTATTTAAAACCGTCCCAGTAATTAAGTGGTCGGAGTGTGCACTCGTGTGTATTGTAACTTTTCTCTGTCGTTAAAGGTCATTAATTGTCACCGGTTAGGAACAAGCTCACATTTTAAGAGTTATGCAATTCACTAGTAGTGACGATATAATATAATATGTGAACACGACCCTTTGCAAATGTCGTACACGTGCGCTCAAAGAACGTACAAATCATCCGTTTACTCGATTTGTCTTTGAATTCGCGTGTTTTTCCCGGGAAGACGTCGTCGGGCGAATGCCAACTTTGTCGCATACCGTCTAACCCTGCGACGAAACAATGTCAGACAGACAATACAATATGACGAAAAAAAACGAAAATGGCGAAATAAATAATTCATTAGTAGGTACCTTTACCGGGAAAAAATGCTAAAAAATATTTGCGTTTAAACACTCGTATATCGAACGTTAAATAATGATTGCAATTTTTTTCCATGTCGTCCAATATCGATTTTCGGAAAGAAGTCACTATACGTACTAACGGTCCATAAAATATTCAATTTAAGCTTCGCAACATAGTCGTATATATTACGTGTCAAGAATATAAAGAAGACAAATAATACACAGTTTTTTGTCAACACATATACGTATAATATATATACACATACATATATAAACTGTTATCGTTATTAATGATTAAACACACCGCGCGTCGCCTGGATTAATGTTTTGGTTTTTATTATTTAATATTTCATACGGAAAATATATGTGCATTTAAATGTAATTAGGAGCAAAAAATAAATGCATTTCATTTTTCGTAGTATTTATTTGAATAATATGTAGTATGTATCACACAACAGGTATGTAGGACCGCAAGTATATGAGACGAATAATGATGTAAATTCGTTTCGTATTCATATTTTCTGTCGTTCGACGTATGTACAAACCACAAGGGAACTTTTTTTCGTAAAATTTTAATAATTTCGAAGCACGTTTTGGAAAACATAGATTTATATAAAATACCAAGGACGAGGGTATCAACTAGTTAATGAGTTACGGTTAAGTAAAAAATTCAAGTTAGTGTTAACTTATTAACTAAAAAATATCAATTTTTTTAGTTATAAATTTATCATATTACGCAGTAACAGTTTATACGAAGATTATAGTTTAATAGGTATTCTATGGTTTTATTTTTGGCCAAATTAATAATTGTATATTGTAGCTTGAAATAAAAAGGCAATTTGTATGTGTTTATGTATTTAGGTACACAGTTGGAAATATAGCAATGATGATAAAAAAAATGAACTTTAAATTTTGGATTAAATAAGTTAAGTAAACTAAAATCTGGTTTTAACTAGTGACTATTAAAAAAAAAATCTGTTGGTATAAGCTTAACTGTATCTATTCAATTGTTTTATTACCTATGCCCGTTCCTGTAAAATATTCCTTAACTCGTTTAATTAGAACAAACGCGACAAACGCAATATACCCAATTAAGTCAAATTCTACGTCGCGTATCTATTGGTTATTAAAACGAAAAATCAGGGCTGAAAACCGGTAATCGGTTTTTACTTTTAAATCTAAGCAGTGGTCATCGGAAACCGGTAACCGAAAATTATATTTTGGGGACTTACATTTACCGGTGATCGTTTTATGTCATTACCGGTAATTGTAACGGAACCGGTAATCCATGTTGAAAGTAACGAAAAAAACCGATAACCCTTTTCTAAGGTGCAAAAAAAAATCATTATTTATATATAATTATAATATAAATATTATTTATTTTGTAAATCATGCCTTCATTTTTTTGTACTTAGTATTTTTATTTATAAAAATTTGATCTTTATTTTATAATACCTTATACCTATTATTGTATTAGAATATGACAAATAATTGGGTATATTTTAATAGTATGTACATAGCTATATATATAGTATAATATATATATATATATAGTATATGCTCATGGGTGGTCAGTCGTCACTAATGACACTGTTTATAGGAGTTGTAATAAAATTAAATTTATGATAAAAAACATTTATAAATATTCGTCAATGTTATTTATTGTTATTGTTTTCTACTTCTCGTCAAATTATGGTATTCTGTGTACTAAATGTGAATATATAAATTAATCAGCTGATCGACTTATTGTCCATTTTTTAAAGCATGGACATATTATATAGGTTAGGTACATATTATTAAAGTAACAGTGTAGGTACGATTGTGAAAAAATCGTTGTTTACCACTATTATTTTATAATATTATTATGAATTCTTTATAACTGTGTTATTTGCGATCGCGACGAAGCTTACTTTATGATAGGATTTATTTTCTAAATAATTTTAATAATCTAACAAATATTCTGGGATCGGAAAGCAGAAACCCAAAAGTTGGACGACGAATAGTCATAAATATTATAAATGTTTATCAAAAACCTATTTAAATTGTAATTAAGTATTTTAAAATGTTAGAAGTGGCTCAAAACCGGTAACCAGTTATAAGAAGTAGGAAGCGGTTCTGAACAACCGAGAAGCGGTAACCCTAAAAATTAGGAAGCGGTTTTTAATCCAGAAGTAGTAACCATCTATTTTTTAAATATTCAAAGAATCGTTTATCAATATCTATGTATTTAAAAAACCGCTTAATACCGGTTTACCGTTTTCAAAATTTTTTGACTCTTACCAGTTATCAATATTTTCGGAAACGATTTTAAGCCATGCGAAAAATAAATAAAACTGAAACAAGAAATAATTTGAAAAAAATAAATACAATATTATATTAATATATTATATTGTTTAACAAATAGGGTGGACATGGAATCAGTTAACACGCATGCTCTCGATGTTCCTCTCGTAACAGATAGTCTCAGAAAGTTAAACTTAAGAATGCTATATCTTAGAAAAAACATTTCGAAACGATTACGATTTAGAAATGTAATAATAAGAACGATTTTTTCTACATCCTTACAGAAAGCACTGAATTAGAAATGATAAAAATTCAATAAAAAAATTATCATATATAAAAATTAGTGATAATAAAAAATGTCTAAAAAGAATAGTTTTTTATAATTTTATAAACATAATTCAAAAACTATAGCACATAGTATAAAAATGTATAGATTTTAAATTAAACAGAATTTTCTATAAAATATATTTTTAGAAAATATCTCATAAATCCATTATTTCCCAAGAAGGTATAAAATATAAAATTTATTTGACAAAACTAATTGTTTAATTATAAAAATGGAATACAATTAATTTTTTTTCATTAAAAGCTTATGAGTAGGAACTGTATAGGATTGAACATTTTTTTGATACAGTTAGATTTATGTAATATTAAGATAAAGTTACACTAAAAAATGTAAACGGGTCAAGGTTCCGTAATATTTCTCACAATGTATATAAAAAAAAAATACAAATTATACTTTGGTACTATGGAATTATAACACTATATGTATATTATAATATTATGATATTTAGATCTTTTGCCGTGAAATATTACTATACACTTTTATATATTTTATAAATGAAATAATCCAAAAATTCCAAACATTTCAAATAAACATATAATTTTAAATCGATCGATATAGGAATCTAATTGTTATTTGTATGGTATTGCCTTTAGTCATTCACCAAAATAATGAATTCGTGTTTGCTAACCTTTTCTGTAATGCACAATATTTTAAAGAAAATCTATGTTTTCGAAATCGGGGAACTCGAGTACAACAATATTGTTCTTATTAGAATTATAATCAGACAATTTAGTTCATATAAATACCATATTAATTTGTTTGTGGATAATAGTTTTATGCGTATAGTATGGTTTTTTAAAAAAAAATTGGCACGTGTCTTGTCCATGCTCAATAATTATAATTAATGTAATATTATTTGTTTCTAAATATTGTATCGATGTATAAAAATATATGTATATATATATTTTTATAATTCGGTATAAAAATTGGCTTTTCCAAATTCTTTATTCTCCGGAATGATGTGAGTAGGTACATGATCCTTAAAAACCTTGTTGAATCGACAATAATGTTGACGTGTGCATACGTACCGATTTCACAATACACTCCTTCGAAATTCTTATCGCGGCATTGACACTTGGGCCCATCGTCGGTAGATATACAAATTCCACCGTGTTGACAGGGGTCGTGTTTCTCGCATGCATCCGAATTACCTACACTGCGGTGATGTCCGTTGATTCCTCCACCGGAATTCTGTAACATATAATTATTATTCTATTTCAATTACGAATATTAGGCATAATGTATCGAGAAAACCAACAGTATTATATCAGTATAATTAAGGATATATGCATTAAGAGTACAGGATAATTGGTTATAGTGACGAAAAAAATACTGAAAATTTCAATTTCAATCTGGTGTCAGTATGCAAAAATTTTAAATTACGATACTACAGTATTTATTTTATTTTTTTTTTAATGTACGTTTTCAGTAATAATTTTTATCGTTTTATCAAAAGTAAAATATTGAGTGTGTTTAAAATGATTTTTTTCGATGCCTCCACTTTTTAATTAAATATTTATTTATTTTTTTTATGGAAATATGTTTTATTGCTATCATGACACAAAATAAGCAGACATATAAATTAATTAGTACATACAATTGTTTTTAGTAATATTGATTTAAGGGATTAAATGTTTTTAAAAATGCAATATTTGTTTTATATGAAATGATAGACTGAATAGAAACCAAAAGTTAAAATATTTATTATATTATAATTATTTTAACTAAATTAATCTTTTACTTTTATAAAGACCTGTAGGAACTATTGTTCAGTGGTAGAATGAGTCATTATTTATTATTTGATTAAAGGTTAGTGGTTAGATGGTAAATCAGTATTACCATTTGTATATAGCATTGCAATATTTTTGGGAAAAACTATTTTTGTTTTTTTTAATGTGACCTAATTTAATGTGGTTATATTCACATACAGAAATAACACTTTAATTTTTGAAGTATAATATACAAATGCATACTTATATATATGTATATAATATGGATGTGTGTAGATGAGTATAATATATTTATTTGATCTGACATTTTGAAGTTAATATATACATAAACTGTATATTATACGTTTTCAAATAAAAAATTATTTAATTAAAATATTATACACACACACACACACACACACACACACACACACACACACACACACACACACACACACACACACACACACAAGCATGCATATACACATATACATACACATTATAGCTGTGCCCAGTAGATACGATTCAATAAAATCAATTTAAATATAAAAAATAAAATAGTTGAACTATACAGTGTGATTTTAGTTAAAGAGGTTTATGTTATATTTTAAAGTATTCTGAGTATTTCCATCTCTTCACTGGTGTACTAATAACAATAACCTATTATCATTTAAATTTTAAAATTTATTTAACATTTTACTTATTGTATATTTATATAACTTTATATTGTCATATATTATAATAAATAACAATTATAAAATATATAATAAAAAATCACATGATTATAACATGATATATACACTATTTTATATTATCATAATAGATTGGCTAAATCCGATGGGGTAAAATATATAAATTACTTGAAATCTGATGGTCTTTTTGGGTAATATTTTTAAGCAAGTAGATGTTAAAGTAGAAGTTAATGAACATATTACGAATTAAATTATATACAATAATAATAATAATAATAATAATAATAATATAAATATATAGTTAGGCAATAAAATTAATATAATGAGATTAAATTTTCCGTTGTTACGGAAAATATTATGAAAACTTAATTTATTTAGATAATATTTTGAATTACATTGATTTCACAATAAAAACTCGTATACCTAATATATAAATATATAATTAATATGCACTATAATTAATAAAATTACTGAAAAATGCTAAAAAAAAAAAAAGTCTCTATAAATGAGGAAAACATCGAAAAATACAAAAAACAAAATAAAAGTTTTTCTTTTGAAGTATCTGTTATATAAATCGAATTATTTACTTGGAATGTTTTCTTCTAGAGAATCTAAAAAAGAGTGCATTTCAAATTGAAATCCGGGCATTACTAATAATATTAATATTTTTCATTATATAAAATAATTTATTAAAGAGGGTATTTGATTTTAGAGGGGTTAAAATATATAGGGTATTTGGAAATTTTTTATTAAAAATTAAAACTAAATATAATTTAAATATTTTTAAAATTTTAGTATCTAAGTTTCATGTTATCCATTCATTGTTGCCTTATCATGGTAGTCATAATATAAATTTACATGTTTTAGGTTCTGAGCTGAGAAAAGGTTTTATAATATTATGTTATTTTGTTATTGTTATTTATTTTTAGTATATTTTGCTGGGGACTACTTTTTGGTTACCCGGTAAAAATTAAGCAGGAATTTTAGTCTAAAGACCTTTACTAATGGTTAAAGCATTATTGCATTGTATTTCATATCTATTATTTACAAATGAACAGTTTTACAGTTTTGTTTCTTTAAAAATACAGTATTTAAAATAAAATATTTATAAAAAAAATTTCTAATTTAAATGTCATAACTTTTAAACGATATTATGAATTTTTTTGATCTATGAATATTTTAAGGATTTAATAAATAATGCAGTTTTTAATTCAATATCAGTTATCGAGGCCAAGTCTATACTAATCAAATATAAATATTATCTATGATTTTATTTATATATCGATAGTTTACAATATCTGTATTATATATGTATCTATAAATGTACGTTATTCATTATTATTTTCCTACTAAGTTCGTATAACCATCTGAAACAATTTTGAAAAATAAACGAATCTTTTAAAATTAATATTTACCCAGAACAAATAAACGATCTATTTGACAGATTGTATAAAATAATTTAAAACTTGGATAAAAATAAATATGAAGTTTTGTATCTCCAATCTATAATAAATGTTTGAACTTTTTTGTATCATATGCTGATGTTTATCTTGCTATGTTGGCGCAAAGCAAAATATTTTTTTTTTTTGTTTATCATATGTCTTACGCAGTAGTACATACACTTCTCATATTTGATTAATGATATTGTACAATTAACTCTAAATAAATAAACTTTGAAACACTCTTGAACAAATTTGAACTTTTCGAACCGTACAAACTTTTTTGTCTACATAATGTTTTTATTCTGTATTTCTATGTAATTTAAAATAACTGAGAATTCTGTTTTTTACACACACGCTAAGATTCGTTCATATTTCGTTATCACTAGCTGTAATTGAACCATATTGTGTTTAATGTTTGTTGATTATGTGTATGATTAATATTTATTTATGTAAAGGAAGATTATTTTAATATCGGATTAAAAGTAAAATGAGAGTATACGAGACGCATACTCCATTAGATTTATGAAGGGATTAAAATTAATTAGCTGCGTATCAAAATGTACATGTCTGTAATATGGAGGTAGCTAATTAGCATATTATATATATATATATAATATATATATATATATGTAATATTCTAGTATAAATTACTTACATATATAAAATATACATAGGTACAAAATTATGATATGGTTTGTAATTATAACTAGGGAATTAAAGTTGAAACGATCCGTATTAAATTTATTATTTACAGAATTTTGAACATTTTAAATTATAAAAAAAGTAAAGTAAAATGAATACACTATCAATTATCGTAATAATAAAAATAAAAACATAACCTATAAGTGTTAAACGTTAAGAAAAATCCTCTTTTTAATTTGTATGATTTTAAATTTCTGTATGAAGTTTAGAATAATCTTTATATCCCCGTTGTGTCCATCAATCTATAAGTCTATATTATGGTATACTATTGCAGTGGTACTCACCCTTTTATACTGGATACTACTTTTTTACCAGCAATCATTTCGTCATTATCCCCTTATATTTTGAACCATAATATAGTATTTTAAAATATATAAAATTGTAAAAGTTAAATAAATAATTATATTAAATATTGAATTAGGCAGTTTGTAAAAAATATACATAAAAAATAGCTAAATAAAATAACGTTTTAAATCATTATATTGAATGGAATTATCATATTCCCCTCTGTATAGTATCTATTTCTCCAGGGTTAAAAACCACTGTACTGTGACCACTTGACTATACAATCGATTATATAATATTTTATTTCATAACGTATAGAAACCTCTAAATCTAACACGTTCAAAGATTGGGTTTTTTCTAACTTGTTAATTACTATGGCTATTAATCTTTCAAAAAAAAAAAAAAAAATATAAATATTTATACGTATAGAAAAATATTCTTTAAAACATTAAAAAAATTAATATTATTGAGTAAAACATTCATGAGAATAAAAAAAGAATTACGAGTTGTATTTTTATTCTGTAAATATGTAGTATTTAAATTTATTTTATAAGGTAAATTTAAAAACGTATACTCCTTAATTGAAAAACTGACCGGGAAAAATGTCTAGTTCATGTTAAAAATAATTCTGTATTTCATAATTAATAGCAAATTGTTTATTATTATGCCGTTTACATATAATCGGTAATCATTAACTTGGTCGTTGTTCAGTGAAGTCACGATCTTTCGATATTTCTTCGAGACTGGGTCTGACGGGCGTCTTTAAATTTAATACTAAGACAATTTATATTTTCTATAAACAAAAAGCTATGTGCTTATATTTTGTGGTTTCGAATCGAATATATAAAAAGAACAAAGGTTCCTTTTGTTATGTTACAATTACGGAAAATCTAATTTTCCTTGGGAAATTCACGCGTAGGAGAATAATCTCCGATAAAAGTCAACGCCGGAAATATGAAATAGACACCGACGTCGTTTAACGAGAAAAATATAGCTGTTTTCTTAGTTTTGAATATTATCGATATTTTGATAATCTATCGTTTTTATCAAGCTCTTAAATTAAACCTACGACGTAATATGGTATTTTTTATATTCCCTTTAATATTTATGGTGAATTCAAAAGCCATCAAAGGGCTTTAAATATTAAAGAAAAATAGTTTTTATTACTTTCACATCAATACAATATTATGAAGTTTTTGTAGTTTGCAAATAGCTCCGAGTATAATACAATATATAATTTAATCAAATGTTTGGCCGTTGGGCCGACATCAGATCAAATCAACAGTAGCATAATATTACGGATGAAATTCATTCATTTAAAGTGTCTGAAGCATTTTTTTTTTAATGTACTTTTTACATGAATTACCTTATCAATTTATATCCTAAAATAGAGTGTCTCAGTAAAAAATTTAAAATGAAATAAATAAATGTAAATAGAAATAATTGATTAGTAACCAACAATAAACGGATATTTTTTTTTTGTAAGAGAAAGGACTAAATGATAGCGACAATGGTGTTTCTATGAAAATGTTTTTTTCGATCAAATTAATGTATGTGGAAATGTTTCGATATATATGATGTATACGATAACAATAAAATAACTCTATCTTACGTTAATTAAAAAATGTTCAGTATATGTAGATATTCTATTTATAAACCTTCTTTTATAAGTATTATATATTATGTAAATAACGAACGAGTTATTATAGATTCTAACTAAAATTTACTAGTTAAGTCAATTAAATTTTATAAATTGTCTTTCAATGAAATAATTGAAAGTTATATAAACATTCAGATCTCAGAAATGTTTTTCTAAAAGATTAAATGTGAAATTGGTACAACCTTTTTCACTAAGTCTGCGATATATCTAAATTTCTAGATCATATAATAAATAAAATGTTAATGTAACTATTTTGTGTTTAATTGCATAAATCGTATTTGATTTCATTTTAAAGTTTTGTTTTAATTTAAATACTATATAATTAAATACATGAATACTATACTGTAATGACTGATCAGGAGAAAAATAAACAATACATATTTAAGAAATAACTAAATAATATAATATAATTTTATTTTGACAAGATATTTGTCGATGATAATGAATGTGAATGTTTATATTTATTTTTAGCTATAGTTGAATAATGACAAATACATTTAGGAATAAATTCTAGAAAGTTTTCCTCAAGGATGTATTGAAACTAAGAAAATCATAATCATAATATGATCTTTAAATCGCAGCTTTTCAAAGATTGTCTGTTTGTCTATAATATAATAAATAGATATAATGTACAATATATAAATATAATGATAGAAATGAACAAATTTTATAAATGAATTATATTGATGCAATATGATTATATTATATATAAAATAAAAATACCAATTGATCACGCATTGAAATGATATTAGCCACCAGTAAACTAAAATCACTTGGAAATAATGTCCAATATTTGGTGAAAAAGGGAGCCACTATTATTTTAGGCACTGTTTATAGATGAAAAGATTCAAAGAAATTTATATTGGAGGAATATAAAACCACGGAAAATATTCGTTTATGCTTAGTTATTGCACTTTTTTTTTTAAAAATCCCAAATATATTTGGGTGAACCAATTTGAACGTAGAAGTCCGAGTTATAATATCTTAAGAATAACTTGTCGTCTAAATATTATCCAATAACCGGTAAGACGAATGCTGTTAACAAACTCGATTGACATGTTCACAAACCGGCACGAAAATTCGGTACGCCACATAATATGTACGTACTCGCGTATGATATTTTTTAGGTTTAAATTTAAAGTTTTAGCTAATCAAATTTATACTAGGCACGGTTGGGGTGACATATAATTGTTGAGAGATAATTTATTGGGGACTTGGGAAACGTGATATTATTGTTTATTTGAAGATAATATCTTATAATATTATATCGTTCGTTGTTTCTAGTGAAAATTTCAAATGTATTTGGCTTAATTAATGGCGAATCTGGATGTGAAACCGACTGTAACGTTGTGTGCGGGATCTGTGTGCATCATCTAGAAATGTATAAACGGTTTAAAACACGAACGAAACTACAGAACGAAAATCAAGTTAACTAAACGTACGGCAGGTAATCCAATTACATAATATCAAAGTAGAAGAATAATGCAATCAACCATATTATCGTGCTAATAATATTCTCCCCGCAAAGTTTCTCGAAAATAAGAAATTTTCCGAGATTTTCTTTACGGGGTTTCATTCGATGTGATACACATACTTGCGACTATTGTCATATTTTATACATCAATATAATCATATACTATTATAATAATGATATAACGCATAATCAGACTAATAATACTATAATAATGTAATAATACAGTAACATAGTACTATAATAACCGTATCAATACGAGTAATGAGTAGATACGATACTATTATATATACATATATACATATATATACACTACTGATATATTATCGTTATTTCTGCGCGGTATTATATAAATTGTATTGGCGTGCAATATCTGTCCATAGTTATGTCATTATAATGTAGTTATTTTATAACGTGATCATTTTTAATACGGATTTTTAGAACTGATTTCGTTTTATCGACGATATGTTTTTCGATTCTATCGTTTGCGTCTAATAATATGGTAAAATGTGTTTTTATTACTCTCTATTATTATTGTAAAATCATTTTTAAAATTTCACCTATATATATATATATATCACTGAAATTATCGGGCGAATCGTCAACAATCTAAATCTCAAATCTGTCTCAAAATCTACGTATACTTCCCCCAACACTTTACTATAAAATGTTGAAGTATTGAAACTCGGTGTTATCCGCATGAAAGTCTTAAAAACGGACGAAATAAAGTTCAAACGAACAGTAATATAATTGATGTTTATGTTATAATGATTATTAATTATGTTATTTAGTTTTTGGTAATTTGGTAGTTACTGCACTTATCTCCAGGAGAGTACCATGTGAAATAAATCTCACCAATATGGTGAGCGCAGAATGTCAAAAATATAAAAATAAAATGAATGGGAATTTCAATTGATTCATATATAATTTTACCGAACAATTTTATATAGTCTGGAATTTATCGGTTATATTATATTATATAATTGTTATCATTATAATGTAATATATATTTATTTAATAATAATTTTAATATTAATATATAATAGGTATATATAATATAGTTCACTACCTATATTTTTGTTATCATGAGTGCAAGAAGATCATAATTATTTTAGTTAAAAAAGAAACTTTTTCATATACAAATTGTTTGGTGAAAAAATTAGAGTATCGTACGTTCAGTCTTGTCAGGTCTTTAATTCTTTAAATATCTATTTAGGGATCGACTTCTATAATTGATAAACATTTTTCGGTAGCTTTATTTAAGTGAATAATATTTTGTTAAGTACAAACTTGACAAAATTTGTTAACGAAATATGGATACACATTTAATGATTAAATTGAGTACTTTGGCCTAGTTTTATTTTTGTGGATAATTATTTTGCCATTTTGTTCTATTTGTTTATTTTTCAGAAACTGTTTATTTTCATATATTTTATGAATAAAACGTATTCGATGAATTTATACAATTGTATGTATTTATAAATAATGTCACATCCATTTTTACTCTAATATGCTCGTTTTTACAAAATATATACAATATTTAACTCTTAAGGGAATACGCTATTGCAGAATGTTTCAATATTAATTTCAATGAAACAAACATTTTTAGTTATCTTTTTTACTGGTAATATTTATATACAGTTACTGCGTAAATATTATGCATATCAATATGTTTCTCATCTATAATGTATAGTTATTTAAAAACAAACACTTACCAGTAAATACGGAAACCTCAATTTAACCTTGTTATACCTTTGATATGGAATGTTTAACATTATAATAATATATAAACATTTAGAAAAATTTAGTTCAGTGTATAGAAACCTTTCAGTAAATATGATTGAAATAATTATAATTTAAGAATTTATTGAACTTTTCATGGAAAGTAGTCTAAATTAAAATTTATCTTAATTAATTTGAAAAATTGCAATAATTGGGATGAATATTGTTTATTTCAACTTTTAAGTCTCAATATAATGTTCATCATTGCAATATTTCAAAATTAAAATTTTCTATGAAATAATTAAAATTTAGAACTTTCATCAATTATGGAGAGTATAGAGAAATTAACATTATTACATATTTTTATTTTCTAAACAATAACATGCTCAAGTTTGCACCTTCACATATCACGATAGTAATTGTAATCACTGTTGACTTTCACTAGAGAACAAACATTATCAGTGAAAAAAAATCTGGTTTTGTACCACATTTACTATCGGGGAGTTGAACCGTGGACCTTGTTAATATATTTTTATATATAAATACATATTTCAACACTACGACAATGATCCTTATCATTTTAATATCGTATACATTAATATGTTTTATGTTTTATATAATATAGCTATTATAATTAATATATACATATATGTATTTAAATTTTGCAAGACCACTATAAAAAGCAACAGATTGATCTTAAATAAATATATAAATACAATTTCACCCGAATTACCATATTTCTCATGGATTTAGAGTTAAAGATGAAGTGTAAGAGTCCCAATAGGAATTATTTAGCATAATTTAGTCAACTAATATACAGTGTATTCTGAAAACTGAACAGTAGTAACAGGAAACATTATATACCTCTTCAAGTTTTTAACCAAATTGAATTGTTGTGTTTTTTTATGTTGTAGTAAACATAAAAACATGTACGGTTTTGGAGTTTTAAATTTCAGATTTTGATATTTAATAAAATTAACATTTTAAACAGCAACACTAATTTATTTATCAACTTTTAAAAATTGATAGCTTAGTAAATTTTAGGATTTGAGACAAATTTTGTGGGTTTTGATACATTAAAGTAGGTAACTTGAAAAATTTTCCCCCTAAATCTTGTAGCAAGAAAACATAGTAAGCTGTGTACTCACAAATCTAAAAGGATTAAAACGATACATCTTAAATCCATATTTTTATGTCCTCTATTGTGTAAAAAAAATAATTTAAAGTCGTTAAAAACTTGACAAGAAATAAAGTATTTCTAGTTATCTTGAAATGAACACTATATAATAGAATAAATAAATTTTAGACTCGAAATTCAAAATACAAGTATATAGTTACAGTTACGGTTAATCGTTGTAATACTAAATTTCTCAGATATTTTCTTCTAGTTTAGGAATATATTTTTGTTTAATATTCAATTTGAATATGAGTATGATGTATTATAATACGTTTTAAATTTTTTGTAAAACATCACATTTTCAATGCGACAAAATTTTTTTATATTTTAAACTTCATATTTAATATAAAAAAAAAATTTTCTTTGTATAATATTGATGCACAAATATAGAATATTGAACCAACAGTTTATAATTAAAAAAAATTCAAGTTAAGATAAAATATGGGTCGAAGGACAGGGTAATAATTTTTTAGTCCTTTCCCGAACACTATTTTATTCTTTTGAACTTTAAATGTAAATAAATAAATAAAAAAAAACTGTCGGTGTCATATAATATTATTATACTTATACATCAGTATTATCGGGAAAATACTGTGTATCTCGGAGATATGTAATGTTCAACAATATTATACGACCTGCTATCCGGAAAAGTAAAAACCATAAAATATTGGAGATAAAAAAAAATATTTGTAATAAATTAATTTTGGATTATTATTTATTATCGTAAATAGAAGGTACATAGGTAGTATATACCATGCTGTAGATTAGTTTAAGTAATAAAAAAAATCCGAAATAAAAATTATCGTTTTATTTTGAAAGAGAAAAAAAAATACAAACGCATATCGGTGTTTATTATTATATTTATACGAGTTTATCGTTATTTTGTTTTGGTCGTTGATTTTCCCGTTATCGGCCCCCGACATTGCGGTGAATGAGTCGTGAAAAATCGAAAGGGGGGTTTTTTTGTTTTTAGGTAGTACAATTATTCCTGAATCTAAAACGGTTATTAGTGGTCGTATACAATATGCATACATATAAAATATAAAATATAATATGCATATTGTGTATATATTTTTGCTGACGGCGTTCGATGAAACGAATGCAAAAAGAATAAATGGCGAGGGTAAGAATGTCCTTCTTCCGGTGCGCCGTCCAGCGTCTGATGGCCCGCGTCTCCTCCGCCGTCGCGGTCGTCTCGACGGTACCAGTTGCCAGCGGCAGTTTTTGGCGAACAAGGCGTATAAAATTTTTCCTTAGCCACAGCGGCCAAAAAAAAAAAAAAAAACTCCATTCCGCCACGTCTGCCCCCTCCTCCCCCACCGCCGTTATCCTTGGCCCGGTCAACACTCCCACGCATCACGTCTTTGTCCCGTCGTCCCCCCTCAACCCCAGAAGATCGACGCTCGTACGCATTTATCCGCCATATTTATATGGAGGAAAAAATAAAATGTAATAAAAAAATAAACGCACACGCGTGCCCTCGGCCGCCATTCAACACATGCCAGTCTTCTCTGCCCGTCGTCGCCCAGTCCCTTCCCGGTCCCGTGAACACTCTGACGTTTTTATCACTCGGCCACTGCCGGCAGCGTATTTATGGGATTCGATGCCGAGACGAAAATATCGGGTCTTGCGCACACGGATCTACGTTAAGACCATGTCGTACGTATGTTTATGGTTTCGAAAATAAGTCCAACCGTATTTCACAATCTTCATAACACTGGAAACGATAACTTTTCGATCGTAAGACACGACTACAGAATATACTTTTGCTTATACACGTTGCAGGTTAGCCAGCATTGAGATTAAAGATATTTTTAAAAAAAAAAAACGGAAGCATCGGTAGACGGACAATTAAACACGAACATAAACATAACGAAAGCGAAAATAATTCTAGTGTGTGGAAAAGACACACAGACATAAATAAATAATGTGGGTGGGAATGGTGTATCTAGCAGAAGAGATAGACGAATTTAGATATTTTGGAAGCATTATATAAGTATATTCAAATGGAAAAAGTAAAAGAAAAAAATATGTCATGTAAATGTGGAATTTAATCAGAAGGAATACTAGAAGGATACTATAGGATACTATAGGATACTTATAGTTGCGTAACCATATTTAAAAAATAAAAAAACGGGAAAACAATAAAAAAAAATGGTCAATGATAAAAGTTTTCAGCCAAAAATTCTAATAAATCGATTTGGAGACGGTAAATAAGCAAAACCAAAAAAAATATATATATTATATGTAACCTTTTTTTCAAATCATAAAAACACTAGACCCTACTTTCAAAAAACGAACAAAGGCACCCTGTTAAAAGTATGATTACCCTAACTTATACGATAACTAATGAATAAGTATTAGAATAGGTTTTGGAAAGAAAATCACAGTAAAAAAATATCAAAAAGAAACAAAATTTATGGATAGCTCATATACTAGAGCATGTACTTATATGGACATGGAGGGTTATTAGGACGAATATTGGAAGGGATTCCGGAAAGGAAAAATTGGAGAAGAAAACCATGATTGTAATATATTAGAAACATTTTAGACGATCATGAACGTATTTTCTATTAAAAAATAAACAGTAATATAACTAGATAAACATATAGAGAATTGCTATATACAAATTAATGGATTAATAACTGTAGAGAAAGAGAACACAACAAGTAATGGATAAATTAAAATAAATAAATAATTTGTTAATTTATCAATGGCAATATTATCTCTCCGTTTTTATTATTTTTATTATAATCTATCCCGTTTTACGTCTCTCTGTTCCATCAAATATCTACGTTATTTTAATAACCAATATTAATTACGTAAAATTAAACATTCAAAATTGATTACTAAATAAAATGTTATTTTAAAAATGCGTAAATATGAATATATTGAATACATTTTAATGATCGAAAAGTTGTTAAAAAAAAATTGTATCTAATATTATTTTTGGATTTTTAATATAACTCCTGTGGATTTTCATACCTATGTATGCCATTTATATACGTATTGCACCACTATAAAATGTTTAAAAAAAACTATTAGTGCAGTACGTATGCTAAAGTACTTTTGGTACCCTTAACGATTTTTTCGTCATCCTCGAGAATATTGTATTTATCACGCCATTATTACATATAAAAATAATACTATTAATATGTTTCTACAATAGATACATTGTTTCTAGCATAATTTCTTCAATAAACCAACTGTGTTTATAAGATATATAAATTTAACAATTTTGCCTAAATATGTAATGCTATCATCTTTTGATTTTAACTAAGTAAAAAATATTCATCGTACATAAGAAAAAAAGGTTTTTAAAAAAGTGTATCTTACATATTTATATTATTTTAATCGATTATAAATTTTGAAGAGTTTGTTGATTTTTAACTATTCGATTTACATATTACACTATAATATTGTGAACTCTTTGGATGTTGTAGTGAACCAATTTTAACACTTTATTATAATAATATGAATACTAATACAGTAATATATTTCATAAAACTAATTTTATGGTTTTAATTTATACATCGACATAAAATAATTACAAAACATATTTATTTAGTTCAACTCGCTATAAATTATTTACGATTAATTGACCTAGATCCGTTAATATAACCTGCAGTATGTAGTGTATTAGTGTATACAGCCTCAGGGAGTTTTACCACAAATCAGCAGGTTAATAGTTTAACCTATTTATCTGTTATTAATTTCTAGAATATTTGAATAGCATAGATATTAAAAAAAAAAGAAATATTATACATTCAATATAAGATTTCTCAAAAAGTAAAAATTGAATCAAATTACAACTAATAATAATTATTAGATCATACAATTCTAAGTTATGTATTAGTTAGTATCTGTATTTTAAACTGTGAGCAAAACGAGGAATGTATTGTAATTTTAACATGATGGAGGTTTTTTATTGTATAATTATACTTTTTCGTGTAGAAAGTATCGATCAGGAATTATAGAGTAAAGAGCATTTAGAAAATTTTATTCAGTTGGTACTTTAAAGAGATCATTTTTCGACTTTCTCAGTAGTTTTCTAAAGTATAAAGAAAATGTACATTTTATAATGGAATATTTTTTTAATTGGAACATTACATTATATATAATTTTATCTAATTTATATTTACTATATATATATGTTTTTATTTTTTTCAATATAATATCGAACTTTGATTAGAATCGTCTTTCGGGTGTAATGATTTATCTTTGGTAACAAATTTGAAATAATAATTATATTCTATTGTCTACACGGGTCGGGGATTGGACTACTGAGGTCCAGAGAGCTATGTGCGTTGGATTCAATTAATATCGCTAATGCATACAATAGAGTAACTTGGGAAAGAATTAGAGAAGCACTAAGGTGGAAAAACATACCGTCATATTTACTGTGATTGCTATAGGATTATCTTTCAGATAGGCTACTGCAGACGGATGCTAATGATATTGAGGTAACATGTGTCATGCTACAAGGGTCCTATTCTTTGGAATATGATTTTAACAGCCTATTGAGCCAGATGATGCATTAGGGAGTCCAGATAGTCGCGTTTATGGACAACGTCGCAGTGGTTAAAACTGGTAGGGATACTGACATACTGGAATCTGTGATGAATAATGCGCTCAACTTAGTTATCAACTGGAAAAATATGAATGGCCTGAAGATTTTAATGAGCAAAACGGTTTCTATTATTTTGACAGCTAAGAGATGATATGGTTACCCTCAGTTTTTGCTTCAAGAAAATAACTTAGAGCTCAAAAACCATATTAGATACTTGAGTGTTGAATATAACTCAAAGCTTGGTTTCAATGAGCACATGCATGCGGTGTGGGCAAAGGTTCTGAAGGCAACGGTTGCTATATCTTGCTCGATGCCAAATTTTGGAGATCCGAGGCCAATAAAAAGAAAACTGCTCATCTGGATGGTACAGAGATAGCTACTTTATGCAGCCTCGATGTGGAGCTTATCAATGGTGTTCCACAACCATCAGGATCGTCTATTAGGACCAAAGCGTTCTTCATGGTAAATACTGTTTCAGTAAATCTGATGGCACACAATTGGTGCAAACTACGATGATTGGTGAAAAGCGGAACAGAGAATGCTAGGCGCACAGCTGATGAAATAGTTCGGCATTGATGTCAACAGGTATTAGATGGATAAAACACTAAAGGCGAGTGGAAAAGCGGTTTACACCAAATGTGCGTTGTTGAGTAAATCGACCACATGGTGCGACGAACATTTACTTGACGCTGTTTCTGATGAGGCATGTTTCAGGCTTACCTACAAAGATTTTTCCGGGTGGAAAGTCTAGAGTATATATCACTTGAAGATTCACTAGACAATGAAAAATATATGTTTTTCGAATTCAGCTGCGGGGTGAAAAATCTGATGGTGTCGGAGGCCTTAGTGGGTGAAGACGTTACACCTTGGTCAATTATATCTATCATGCTAGATAGCCGGAAGAAATGGGACGCAGTGTCAAAACGTGGACAAATCGCTACTATTAAACACCAAATTAAAAAAGAAGTGACAGAGACGACAGAACCAACGTCCGTAGAATGAGTAGTTCCAGGTGCAATGCATCAGAGGTGAATACAAAAATCCTGAACGGGAGGTGGCCGTTTATACGTCATATATTAGATTATTATAACTAACCTTGCAAATACACAGACGTGTATTTTTGTTATTTTTTAAGCTTAAATAATTATACATATTTGTGCGTATTGTAAATATTTTGGTGAATGTCTAGTTTAAGGTCCTTTATAGTATATGTTGTTTAAATAAATGATGGCGGGAAAGCAAAGCAAAGGCATTGCTCCCTAGGGTCCGGCGATTGAAAGATAAAAAAATGAAAAATAAAAAGTAGTAGTGTAGTAGTCAGTGCCGGGACCCCACTTCCAAAAGCGCGACGAAAAGTTTAAATATTTTCACATTTTGCGCCCCATCATAATGGCGCCCGGGGAAAATGCCCCGGTTTGCCCCCACCCCTAGATCCGGCACTGGCAGTAGTAGTAGTAGTAGTAGTAGTAGTAGTAGTAGTAATAGTAGTAGTAGTTGTAGTGGTAGTAATGGCAGAAATATTAGTAGTAGTTCGGCAATGGTGGCAACAGGAACGTGATGAAGAAAATACCCAAAGGCTCGCGGACAAAACGATTAATACCAAACGTGCGTTGTTGGGTAAATCGGTGTGACGGACTTCCACTTAACGCAGTTCCTGGCGGGGCACGGCTGCTTTCGGGCCCTGTCTACGTAGATTTACACGGGCAGCAAGTCCAGAGTGTTTATTATCGTGTAGAAATGCATCAGACAATGCAGAACATACGTTCTTCGGATGCGACCGCTCCGGCGAGAAATCGGATGACACATCGATTATGTCCGTCATGTGCTATACACATACTCATGCAGTGGAACGCTATATATAATGCTGAACGCCAGAGGAAAACAGGAGCGAGACGGGAGAACGTGCGGTTCCATAACGGCTCGGACGCGTAATATTGTTATTTTTTTAAGCTTAAATAATCGTTGTACATACTATTGTACGTATTGTAAAATATATTCGATGAATGTCTAGATTAAGGTTTATCGGAACTTATGTTTTTATGTTTTTTAAATAAATGATGGATAAATGATAAAAAGCAGAGGCATTTCTCCCCCGGGTCCGACGATTTGAAAGATAAAAAAAAGTAGTACTAGTAGTACTAGTAGTAGTAGTAGTAGTAGTGGTAGTAGTGGTAGTAGTGGTAGTAGTAGTAGTAGTAGTAGTAGTAGTAGTAGTAGTAGTAGTAGTAGTAGTATTGTAGTGGTGTTGTAGAGTATAACGTACGCGCGCCAATATTGATCTGTGGAGGCGCGACGTGGCCGGCGGTGGCTGAGAACTCCCCGGCGTTGGCGTTAAAAACGAACGGTCGGTGTCGGGGCGGCGGCGGCGGCGGTGGGGTGACCACGGACGGCCGGAGCCCCGCGGTGGATCGTCGCACAACCCCGTCCCGTCCGCGCGGCACTACCGCCGCCGCCGCCGCATTCTCGCTGGCGCTCTCTCGGTTTCCGCGTGTGTCCGCCGGCCCCGTCCGTTTGGCCACGAACGCCCGACGGTTCGTCCTGCCACGTGCGTGCCGAGCCGGTTGACGACGACGGTGGCGGCGGCCCGTGGCAAACGTCTTTTGTGCCCCTCACCCCTCCCCCACAGCCACTGGCCACCGCACGCGTGGACGACATCGGGGCGAGCGCCGGGGCCCGTGTACGCGGCGGCTCGTCATTTTCGTCGGCAATAGGCCCGCGAAATAAACACCGTAAATACTGTTGGAATAATCTCGGTGGCGCGAGCGGATGTCGGCGTTTTCCGTGTTAGCATTTCTCGTTTCCGACGGCTTACGGGACATCTTAGAAATACGGAACGAAAAATCAATCATAGACGACGGCACCGCGTAGTCTAATTTCGATATTATTTAAATTTTTTTTTTTTTTTTTTTTAAATAGTCGTTTATTTAATGATTTGGAAAACCTGTTTAAATGCACGTACCTATCACAAACCGGCGCTAAATGATGTTGTTCTTCGTCCGTTTTTTTTTCTTTTTTGTGTCATCTTTCTACGATGTTTGTAAATCGTTATAAATGAGAAATGCAAAAGTAACGGTTTCTATAATATTGTACAAATTAATAAAAAAACTAACAAAATTAAAAATTATAAAATAATAGGACCGATAAGTATTCGTATTTAAAATGCACACATAAACATTTTTCAATCTTAGGATTTTCATTTTTCATAAATTTTTTAAAAATTTCCTACATTGAACCCCTTAAAAATGACTGCGCAGATATCTTCTTATGATGATCTTTAAATCTTGAAAAAATAACAATTTAAACAAATTAAAATATATCCATTAAAATTTTCAAATTCCGAAAATGTACTAAAAAATGTATACATTTTTGATATTTACAAATTAAATGACATGTTTAATCAATGTTTATACATTTTTATATTAATTTAAAAAAAAAAAAAATAACCGTATTTTTTATTTAAAATTGTACTAAAATGTCTTTATCAAATTTAGCATTTAATAAATGTTTAAAAAATTTTTCAATTGACAAAAGTTAAAAAAAAAAAATTTCATAAAATTCAATTAAAAATATAAAAATGCCTGTATGGACAATAAAGTTCCCTAAAATTATATACTTTTGATATATATTAATAAAAATTAGCTCTTTAAAGTAACAACTAGAATCAATTTTTAAAGAAAATCTTACGACAGACATTAAAAACGTGAAACGACCGTCGACTACAGCATAGGCTACACATCACAGATAAAACGCAAACTATAATTTTTGGGAAAAATCCACTAATAACATTATGATTTACAACAGTGCAAAGTATAAAATATCCACAGATATAAAATTATACTGATGAGTGATGACTAATGAAACATTAGTTCATAGAAAATCCTGATATTTTGATAAACAGCACTATAAATAGTTATTTTTTTGTTCTTTTCGCCATATGTAAATTCCTCTATTTAGTAATATAAGGCTCAAAGATAACACAAAAGATGAAGTTTCCTCTAATCACAATTTTAAAATACACGTATTTTAAAATATAACTATACTATTCAACCTTTGTGTTTGTATAATAGTATATAATGTCCACATAAAGCGTTATCAATGCGAGAGTCGATTTCATCAAGAGATTTCTTAAAAATCTATACTTTGGAAACATCCATAATTATTATTGATTTATTATTAGTAATTGATCCATTCATCCGTCCAATAAAAACCCCATATAATGAGGTGATATTTTTTAGCACTTGAAGAATTACAATAAAAGTATTTTTTTCCAATTTGTTTTTATGTATAGCATATTTCGATAATAAACACCTTATATAGTCGTATAGTAGTAGTAGTATTTTCGTCCTACGGATCAAATGGCCATTACTTTTCATAGCAATTTCGATGGATTTATTTCGGTTTTACGTTTATACTTTCGCGTGTTAATAGTGTGCTTTTTCACATGTCACTAAAATAATATAAAAAGCCATATATACACTAAAAATACACAAAATATGAGCGCGTTTATAGATGATGCATTAGTGAGTACTCTTGGCTTTTTATATTCTTAAAATGAGAAGTTCTCCTTTTATATGTTATAGGTATATTTTTTAATATTATTTTTCCATTAAAGTTTACAAAACTAGAGACGTTAGACACTGTTGTGGAAATCGGTTCTTATATACGTTTCGAACAAGAGAACTTATAGAAGTTATCAGGTATTTGGAATACAGAAAGTAATGATAAATCATCGCATTCGAAAATGGTTCTGATCAAAACCATGTTTATAACCAAACAAAACCATAAAAATAGTTAGTTATAAAAATAGCATAGTTTGTCAATATAAGTTCTAAACATATAGTGATATAGTCTCGTACGATTCAATTAACGTTATTGTTAAATTTCGATTCCAAATAGGTACCTGAACAAATTGTAAATCTTTACTCATTAATTTTGAAAGAATGATTTTCAATAAATAAATAATGAAAACAATTACAAAAGCAAAAATATAAACGTATTGTCCACGTTTTGGAACAGTGAATATTGATACGAGAATACGATTGCTTGTACACAATTTCTCGAATTTTCTAAACCCAAAATACTCGTATTCTATAAACGTTGCAAACATGAATTTCATCGTTTTGAGTTTTATTGTGCACGCAGATATTAAAGTAGGTACGGTTCGTTTTACTTTCGAACAACTCGCAAACTACCATTTCAAGCAATAAAATCTTACGATTTGCACATTCGACGATTCCCGTAAACTTCTTTAATTTCTATTATATGATATAGATATATACATATTATATATATATATATATATATATATATATTTGTATATACGAGTGTATTACTACCACCTTGTTACACGTTTCACGTCATTTTATCGACGCATATGCGATGACTTAAAAAACAGCATACAATTTGTTCTTTGTAATTTGATGTGATAATACGGTTTTGAAAGTTTATACAGAGCATCCGAATAATATCATATCTGACACATTAATATATTATACAACTTCAATTTTTTTACACAACAACATAAAATGTATAATATATTTGGCTATTCAATATTTTGTTCGATTGTTACATTTTGTTTTAGTTTGTTTTAGACGTAAATTATACATATTTTTTAAATATCAATAACTGGATTAAAAATCGAGTATAGTAATATATAGTTAATGTAATGTTGAATACATTGTTAACTCTAATTGGGATGGTATGATATCATAAAATACCACACTTAAAAAATTGCATTACCAACGATGGTAGAACGAAATACTCATCTCATTTAAATATATTTTTTCCGAGTTACTTATTAGTCAGAACTATTATTTCAATATTCAAATTTTCAACATCATAAATAGTTATAAATGTGTATTTTAAAAGGGTTATCTTGGTAGTATTAAGATAAAATATATTCATTATAGGTACAATATTATTCGTTTTCTAATTTAATTATTTTTGTATATATATTTGCTTATAAAATCCATTAATATGGAAAATATTGTGATCAATATTAGAATATATATCGTAAATTTAAATCGATGTAAGAATTATACTCTAATAATTGGTAGGTATGATATTTTAATTTTTGTTTTGATTTATTATTATGTTTATTTATTTTATTGAATTTCAAGTCATACTATTGTATATGTTTTTTTATTACTTTTTATTTGCTTAATGATTTGTTAATTTGAAGCAATTCCGTATGATATCATTTCTTATGACAACTTTGACGAGTATTATAATATCTCATCATTCAAGTAATGTAATAATTCTATAATAGTTATAATTACTGGCAAAGAATTTAAAAACACTGTACCTATATAATATAGATCCCAAAATTTTAAAATTACATGATCCCCAAGTCACCCAAAGCACAAAGATCCTCTTATTTAGGTTTTTAGGTTGGATAGAAACTGGCAAAAACGATATGAAATCAATACTCAATATCGAATTTAATTAACTAATATAGTAATAATAACAAAATGATTCTGATTCCTGTATTTAAGAGTTTAGAAGATGTCACTAGTGTAATTGAGAATTTTCCTTTTTCTACACTAGTTATTGTTTTGAAAATATCGAACACATGCTGCACAGTAGTACGTACGTGATTTCAATCCAAAATACTCCCTAAAAATAATTACCTTCTTTTTTCTCACAACAAAGTCTTATTTTCTTAAGACTTAAGACGATATTTCATTTCATCCTTAAATAAGCCCCGAAAGAAAACAGCGTACGTGCAGTATAGGCATGATGATTTTTTTGATTAGAAAAATGTTAAAATATTTAATTGTAAGTATCTAGTAGTAATAGTAATTTAATAATACAATGCATTCTCATAAAATATGTTTTATTATTATATACAATATACAGTCTGTTTAAATTTTGAGCTCTTTAAGATTTGTTAAAACAATGTACTGTATTTTATTTAAAATTAAAACTGTTTAATACATAAATATATATTTAAAAAATCAAAAGTTCTTATTATACAATTTTCATTTAAGTTTACTAGTTATGAAATGTAATTATTTAATTTGTTTTCATGCAAAATCACTATCGAATAAATTCGCTATTGCATGTTGCAATAAATATTAAAATAATAATATAACATAGTATATATATATATATTTAAACACAAGACTTAAAACAAATTAAATTTTTCATTCGCATACAATTAATAAGAATATAACTAAGAAATATAAAGAATAAAGTGATTACTGACAAAATATAAAACTAATATATTTTAATATAAGTTAAGTCGAGAAAAAAAAATCAGTTTTTCATAATATATATATATATTTTAGATTCTATTTGACGTTGTAGTGAATCAATATTTAGTAGATCAATTTATATTTTATGGTAGTAAATTAAAAATATATATAGGTAGTATAAAATTTAAAATACAACATCATTAGGTACATAATATTATATATAAATAATATTTGATTTTAAAAATGTCGGAATTTATATGTGAAGTATAATATGATTTCCAAAGTTATTTTCGTAAAAAATATTACATTATATGCATGATGTGCACAATAATAAATTTCTATACGGGCATATAGGTGTTATACTATGTAATACAATTTTTAAATACATATATTTGTTTTTGCATTGACCAAATAATGTAATAATACTGTTGTATAATCCATGTATAATAATTTAATCTCGTTTAATTTAAAATTAATATAAACCAAATTTATAGTTGTTTGTATACAGAATTATATATTAATTGAATTCAAATGGCTTAATACGCTAGGTACACAAATATAGAACACACTTTGTAATGTAAAAATTAGGTCAAACAAAACATTGTAGGTTATAAAAGAAGTCACCAAACAATTATTAAACGTATGCATTTTTATGGAAGAGTTGGTACTTTTTTCGTTTTGTTTTATGAAATATTTGTTTGTAAGATTTTAAATTACCTACTATAATGTAAGTCAAAACAGTGAGTTTATATTATATTTTTCCATATAATAGTGGTTTTAATTTTCTTATTCTTTTATTACAGAATGGTGAAAAAAAAATTCAACACATATAATTACCAATACAAAAATATTATATCAATAGTATAAAGTTAAATTATGATATTATTATTTATTTAAATATTAATTTTGCATACATAATATGAACATCGAAAATTTAAAATATATTTTTATTTAAGTAGGTAAACAGAATATTTTAAAACGCCATAGTCATTTATAGTCATAAAACTATAAAATAGATTTGTTAAAAATAATGTTTCGGTCATATAATAATCGAAATATTTGTTTATTTTAAATAAAAATACGTATAAGTGTAATAACGAATTTTTGGTTTACTCATTTTTTCCTTGGAATTTTTAACCCAATACCATAATCTCGAATCGTTGAATATTTTATGAACTGACTGCACATTATTCTAGATGTTATATTATTTTATCTTGAGGTATAAAAATCGTGATATATTAGATAGAATCGTACAGGCATTTAAATAACATATTTTGCTGCAAAGATCATTTACAACATTTTAACCAATAAAAATAATAATTATTTAAAAAGTTACCCCAAAAATGTAGAAGCTTCGTCATAGCCAGTAATTTTTATTTTTATAAAGTTTAAATTGATTTTTACAGGTAATTAATATTTACTTGAGAAAGAAATTACATTATAGAGAAAATAAACTTTATTGTTATTATTATTTTTAATTATTTTCTATTAGATATTTTATTTTTCTTGGAGTTATATGGACCATACTAGTCAATTATACTTTTGTTTTAAGTAGTAAAAAAATAAGAAAAGTTAAAAGTGCATTACTTGTATACTTAAAGTTTTACTTATTATTTTGCTGATGTAATAATTATTACTTATATTTTAATAACAACCATTGTATATATAATATAATCCTATACGTTTTACAAATTTAAAAAATACAATTTGATTTATTTTTAATTTTTTTGAAGGAGGTACCTATCATATTACGGAATTACATAAATATAAAATAAATTATTTTCAAAATACAAATATATCTGGGATTGAAAATATGAAGTTGGACCATTTATTAATATTATATAATTAAATTATATTTATATTTATATTATATAATTAATAATATAATATAATTATATAATATTATATTTTTATAAAATTCATTATCATTATAACCCTTGTAAAATTTTTAAAAGTATACACCAAAAATGTAATGAAAAAAAAAATAATACATGATTTAGTGATTTGAAAGCCTATAATAACGGTTTTATATCGATTATATATTTTAGGTATAATCTACACTCATAACTAATATATATTTACGATAAAAGGACTTTTTGGTTTTCTTTAGTAATTAACCTTAAAGTCTTATATATAACTCAAAATATTTGTCTTAAAATTGCTTAATTCAGATAGTTTATAAAAAGTTGATTTTGAAATAAATAATTTGGAATTAGAATTCGTTATATTTAACTACAAAATTGATTAAACTATGTAGTATATTGTCAACTTGTATACTATAAAAATATTTTAGCAATACACACAATTGTAGTATACCTCAGAGCAGTTTATGTGTATAAAAAGACAGACTTCTCTGGTGTGATATGATTAATCGTAAGTTTTGACATTATCTAAAAACAGCATTAAAACAACTGTTTTATTCCATGCATATTAAGGTTCCCGTTCGAAGTTATAGAGTGGATGAGTTTTCAAGTTTATATATACTTGTTCTAGTCCAACAGACGTACTTATATATTTTCATGCAATGCTATGGAAAACATTATTGGTTGTTTATCATGAAATATCATATACGAGTACAATTACAAGACGTTGATTAAACCGATAAAAGCAAATTTTTTCGATATTATATAACGAACATTAATAGAGTAATATAAGTATGCTTTTTTTTTTTAAATAAGTTAAAAAGATTTTTAGATACTACTTTATTTTTAGAAATTATTTTGGTTCTGTATCCGTGATTGATTGATTTCCTGATTTATGCTAGACATTTTAGTCGTATCTATATTATATTTAGCTATCAATAAACGCATTTTGTTTTATCTTTTATGTGATAATAATATAATTTAAGGTAGTTAGGTATATATTGTTATACTATTATAAAAATGTTAGTTGAAATATTTTCCAGCAACGTTCATAATTTAATTCAGTAAAGATTTCGGTACAATGAGTTTTACACACTCAACGATTATCCGTAAATTAATTTTAAAAAAAGACATAATATATTATGATAATATATATAATAAACAATGTAATGTTTGATTTTTTACAATGCGTATGTTGGGTAGTGGGTATTAGGCGTAGGTAGTGCTTATAGCGAATAATATATTTTTTTTACAATAATATGTGTGTTTTTTTTTTATTTATACACTTTTTTATGTAGAAGTAATCGAGTAAGTTCTTCAGGAAAAAGCGATTTTTAATAGGAAATTTATTCCAATTAGTATTTTAAAAGGTAAATTTTAATATTCTCAACATATTATTAAGCGCAAAGAAACACTACTGAAGTTCACGAATAGTTTGTAGGTATACACCTGCTCGAAAATAATATTACACTAAACTTGACACAGAATCATTTTACGAATGCAATGACTTATCCTTACTTTGATAAATGCAAAATTTGAAATGCAAAATATTAATAATATACTATCCTTTTCGACGATTGAAGGGATGATATGGACTAACTACCACACGTCCACCTTTTTAATTAATTAATTTTCTAGCTTTAAATATTTATATAATAACTGATATTTTTATTGCACATAAAAATGCATAATATTATAATTCAATAATGCGGGATAATAAAAATAGAAAGTGCGTAGTTATGATATTAAAATAACAAATATGTTATTTTAATTCTTTATATATTCAAAAAATATAATATTTATCCTAAAATCGTATCATTACTCGCTATACAATTTAGGATGAACCAATTAAATAACTTGTAAAATTCTAGATACATGAAAAAATTTAATATTATATTATACTTTTTTGTTATTTATTTGTGTGTTGGTTAGTCATGAGTTCTCTTTTTCTCGGTTATGGATGAGATAACAAACGGTATAATGAGTAAAGTACCTTATTATGCATACTATTTGCAAATGATAGTACTCTACAGAAAGAGTTTTCTAGTAGTTTTAAATTAAATGGTAGAAGGAATCACTTAAATGTAAAATAATAAGGATTAGTAGAAGTAAAACTAAATATATTGCGTATAATTTTTGAGAAAGCAGCATTGGTGAAAATCGAGAAGCTTTAAGGAGGCTTAGTTCTTTAAAATTTTAACAAACCCCCTCAAATAATTTTATAAATTATTATATTTAAACGTATTTATATGGATACTTTTGTGTTTTGATAAGAAACGTAAGAACATTATGTTAAGTAAAAATAGTCCGATTTTTACAAATTCATACGTTTTTTTGTTTTGATTTATCGATTAAACATGATTAAAATTTATTTTAAATTGCGTATGTAATTAATATACAGTGTAATAGAATTCGCCAGCTTCAGTATGAACAGTAAATGTTTTACGTACAAGTGATGTGTTTGTTCATAAAATAGTGGTACTGAGACCAGTGATAATCTAGGCTAGTTTTAACGACCAACTAATATATTATATAGCTATTGTGTGCGGTAAATACCACATACCGGGTTCCGAGTGTTTCCTATTGTTGAATTTATGTGGTCTCTAATCATCGGAGTCTCCCGCAAATGCATTAGCTATACGAGTTTGAACTACTCGTATATACGCTCTTCCTGGTCCCAAGAGAATATTTTACTCGAATGTATATGTTTAAGTAAAACAAAGCGTAAATAGTGAGTGACATATCAAAAACTAATAAATATTTATAATAATTATTTAAAGTATACACGTGTACGCATTTTACTGATAATAAATAACTAAAATAAATACTAAAAAAAATATCATTCATTTCAGATGAATATAAATATAAATCATATGAAAATAACGTTAAATATTACCACATCGAGATAAAAGATAGATAATAAATATGGTTTTGTAAAAGTATAGTATAATAACTATTACATATTTATTTTGAGTGTAAAAGCTTGGATGCATAACGTTTTATGAGTATGACACCATTTAAATATAATTTTTTTTTTAGTGCAATTCATAGACCTACGTTTAAGTATTTAATTGGGATCCGTTACAATCGGATACTGAAGTATTTTGTGGAATAATATGATATATGATTTGTTAATTAATTTTGAAAATATGCAGCCTGCAATGGAAACTGGCCTTCACTTTCTTGAAGATAATTCCTTACCCCTAAAGTTTAAAATACATTTATCTATTATAGGTAACTTCCTTATAAATGTAAAATCAGTCTGACTTAAAAACATCGTTCATGCGTTTTTATATAACCATTGTTACCAGGTAAAAATATTCGAAAGTCTAATTCAATATTGTTAAACCTTTGATAAAAGTTTATTCGAGTATATCAATTAAATTAAACTCTGAAAATGCTAGAGATGTCTGATGATTTGAAATATATTATCTAGGAAATATTAAAACTATTAGATAGGTACTCATTGTGTGAATTAGCCGGTGTCGGACAATAAGATCGGTTTCGATAAGAACTTATCGTTCTTGGTTTTTTTATATAACTATGCACGTAAAATGGAAATCTTTGCATATACGAAAACGTATAGTAAAAGTCGAATATGGAATGGTACAGGGTATTACATAAAGCAAAATTTTATTAAATATTTGGATTTATATTAAGTAGATACTTGGAACAATACTCAATTCACATGAACAAAAAATAAATGATAATAAATATTAAAAGCTATAATGATAAAAATTATATTACAATTTTATCCACCTACTGCATACATCGAATAAAGACTCATTATCTTCACGGATGCTGTGACAGAAAAAAAATCGTAAAAGTCTGATTTGGAGGAGTGAGATTTGAACTGGGACCCGTATCTAAAGTTCGTTTAATTTATTTATTCTAACTACGCTCTAAATTACTAAGCTACTCAGTCGAGATGATAATGTAATCGAAATTTCTTTCATTTAAATAATTCAGATAAAGGACGACACCTTATACACATATTCGTAACGAATGCCCTAGTTGGACGAGGACCATTTGAATAAAAAGAAAGTTTCGGCTCGGCACAAAAATGTATCCGATAAACGTGAACGACACGTACGCGATATCGAAAAATGTCAGCAATTTCGAAAAAGCCGATTTTGGAAGTTTTGCGCGATAAAACTACGGGAAGGGAAAAGTCTATTGATAATAGTATGGTATTTTTTCTTCCCGTCTTGGAAAAAAGGTGAGGAATATCGAAAACGAATAAGAGAAAAATTTTAAAATAACTGGAGAATAGTTTAAAATGAATAAATAAAAAATGCAGTAGGCTCGAGAAAAATAAGTCTGAAAATTAAATAAATAGTCCAAGAGACTTCTCGTGAAAAATGATTAAATTTTTTTCCGTATTTTGTATATTAATTTTAAAATTTGCTGTTTAATGTTATTTCATAATTAAACATTTACTTATATAAATACATTTTAGTAATTTTCCCCTAAATATTTTATTATGTTTGCCTGAGTAAAAATAAAAAAATTCGGATTTCTTTAACCATTTGGAAATCCAAATTTTTAAAAATATAATATATTTTTTATAAATTCTATACGCTAAGAATTAAATTATAAATAATATATAATATTGTTTGTATGTCGAAAAAAAATATTTTCGTTGATTATTTATGAAAACGGGTTTATGTATTTTGTGGGATAAAAATATAATTAAATTTAATATTTGAATTACATTTACATTATATACGTTATTTATTTATTTTTTCGACCGATCGTTGTTTGTAAATGTAAAATATTTCCGTTTAAATGGGTTATTTTGAAGTATAAAAACTAAAATTATCATTATATTTAGAATAAAATAAAATTCTCTACATTTAACAATTTTTAAAATTTCCTATGAAAATGAAACAAATTATTCGGAATGAAAACATAATTTTGATTTATTCATTTATATTATTCTTTATGTATTTACTACCAATAATATTTTTTTAATAAATCCACAATTATGTAAACTTTAAATTAAGATAGTCCAAGGTATACCGTATTGTTTTACACACACTTGATAAGATTTTTTCAACTTCTAGAATATAATGAGAAATATTTAGGACTATGCTCATATTTAACCGGAAGCTTTTAGATTAGTAAATTGTAAATGTTATCAATTTAAAACGTCAAATAAATTAATATTAAATAAAATTGTCATTTTCGGTGCATATATAAAATTTTGTTTAACTTTTAATTTCACACCTATCTCGTATGTTTTCCAACAATATATTATAATAACAATATACAGGTACATATTAGAATATGAGCATAGCGAGGAATTAATTGGTTTTACAATGTTGTGTTTTTTTTAATTTTTTTTAATTTTATATATATATATAAGTACGATATAAACGCTTTTTTGGTTCTAGCTCATACTTTATACTTAGCGGTAATTTTTTAATTTTCTAAGTAGCATTCAAAATAGTAAAAAAAAAACTACTTTTTATAACTAAAATATCACGAAAATTTGTCATAAATTAAAAAATAACAAATGAAAATTACTCAGGTTATAATATTGATAATTATCAATAAAACTAAAAATTATTATAAATTGGAAAATTAAAATATCCGAAACTTTAATTTTTCACCAAATATTTACTATAGCATTCAATTTATATTGATTTATGATTTAGTTTGAAATTCAGTACATTTACCACAAGTATGTACTTGTGTAAAGCAGATACTGTCTGATGAACAAAGTATTTCCATCCTCTACCGGTTTTTTTTCGTTTATATAAATAAAGACTTTTAAGAATTTGAAGTCTTATATTGGCATAGTTGGGCTTATCCAACATACAGAAAATTGAACCATATCATAATAAACTAGGTTATTAGCCAATAATACCTATATTCATGATTAAATATATTCGTAGTCACGCACACGTTAATTCAGGTTACCAAACAGTAGATAATAAAATACATTTTTATGATTTCAGGTCAATGTTTGTTACCCATTACGTATTATTTTCTCAGTATATATTTTATTTCATATTTCTTTTTAAGTTTATGAAAATTGAAAACAACCGGTATAATGTGCCAACTAGAATGACTAGAATAGACTTGGTATTAGAAATATCCTTATCCGAAAACCCCTATGCCACTCCTTTTACCCAAAAATTCTATACATATTGAATATAAAAAAAATACACATCGTTGTAAAAACGACACATTCCTTGCTACACTCAGCATCTAAATGTAACTTCATATGAGATATCATAACTTTTAAAATAATCGAGTATTTTAACGTTCTGAAAATACCAATAGGTTTTATGATAGTTAATTAATATTTATATTTGATTATATATACAAGTATTGTAATTTAATTATTTTTAAAAGTAATTTACCCATAATAGTAAATTTATAGTAATTACGTATAATTACAGACTTGTCTTTTTCTTATTTACCTTTCCATATTATGTATGATGTAAATTCAGAATTTTTTTACATCGTATCTGTAAATAACCATATGAGATATTATATTCGAACAGTAAATAAGCGATTTTCCAAAAAAAAATGGGGGATTTGTTTTGTGATTAGTTCATCAATATTGTGGAAATTACCAACCTTTTTCGTGTTGATATAGTTGAGATTCAAATGTTATTATGATACAGCTGATATAAGATTGTTATACCTAGTAAAATAAGGAATGATTTCAAAATATTTTGGTAGTAAATCCCAAAAGAACCACGTAATAAATATAAAAACTTAAAAAAAATAAAATCTAAGTTATTGCGGTCTCCGCGGACTGCGGTTGTACATCTTGATTTATCGTCTTCTACCGGTAGATATGTTTTCACAACCGAATGTTAATAAAATTCTAATCTTATATAGTATGTTGAAATTATTTGCTATCGTGTGTATTATAATAATATGTTAGGGTCATAAAAAATGCATTTCACGAATCCTATAACCGTTTGTAAAATATAATTATTCATAGGTACTAAAAATACAATATTTAATAAAGAATAATAACTATCAAGTGTATTACGACATGTGCACTTTGTATTATATACATCGTGTTTATTTAACAAAAAAAAAAAAGTGAATTTGAAAAAAATTAAAATTATATATATTTTTAATAAAATATCTTTATTTATATTAATGTTGCAAGTATCTCGGATTATATATTAAAAATATGAACTTTAACTTATAATGTGTACATATTTATGTATATCGATCGACATTTGTGAATTTTCTGTACTAATATTATAAATATTAAGGTTTTTTAACAATAAAATACTTATACTTATGTACATTGTGTATAAAATACAAGTTCATGTGGTATACGATTTTCCGTATGAAAACTATTTTAAAATTAAAATCAAATGCCTTTAAAATTGTATTGAAAACAATAACTCGTACGGGAAAGGGAAATGACTATGACATATTATATACTATAGTTAAGCAGTCTTCCGTCGTATTGCGTTTAGTATACATAAACAAAAAGTAAGTATATCACGTCTTCCGATGGCAGAAGTAAAGTTTATTTTAAACTAGGGCTTCAAATGAAACATTACACTACACGGCCCATTTATCTTTTGCTTAAATTGAAGGTTGAAATCACAGATAAAGATTGTACTGGAATGGAATGAAAGTAATTTCGGTTTATTCCATAAAATAAAGTGCGTTTGGTTGTACTTTAATACCTTAACCATGCCGCGCAAAACGAAAAACGTTTATTGGTTTAACAATTTGGTGTGTTCTTATTCCTTCAGTAAACACTTTTTAGTGCGGTAAACATACTCAAAAATAATCACGTGGTACTCATTATTGATTGAAAATGAAATGTAGATTGCACTTTATATAGGGCACTTTTTAAAATGTCTAATGGTTCTCGATAAATCAACCAATTATTCCAAACAGGCGTAAAACAATTTGCCGTTTGGAATTCGTTTACCAAGCGAAACGAATATTGTATTTATTTTCCATCGAAATGTTTTATTGTACATTAAACGTTTATGTTCCTCAATTATCGATAGCAAAATAAAACTCGGGTATAGAGTATAGTGGTTGGGCCTAGAAAGCCAAAAGCAATAAATCAAAAAAAAAAAATTCTGAAAAACCGTGAAAATAACAGTCACATATTAATATAATATAAAAAAAATACTGTAAATCAAAAATGTCACAGCTTAGATTAAGCTCCTGTTGTACCATAATTGACTTTTATAAAATAATAAAGTATTACACTGCTAATTATTTTAACAGAATTGAATTACTAAAAACATTTATAAAACGGCTCTTTCTATAGGCAAGACTGATACACAATTGCATAGGAGAACGCAAGCTTACATAACCAATTTCCCATTCAATTATTATTATAGTTTAATTATATTATTATAGAATTCGAATAAAACTAAACCTGGTAATAAAACATTATTAAATCTTTATTTTAATATTTATTTGATCATAGATTTATATTGTACTATATATATATATGTACATAGACATATGTATATAGACATATGACCAGAACATGAATTTAAAACAAAGGTTCTTAGTAGTATCTATAATTTCAAGTTTTAAGAAAATATTTATATAATACTGAATAAATATTAAAACACCAATATTCAATATTTATGACACATTGAATTTTCATTTGGTTTTTATTTTATATTCATTGGTTTTTTTTATTGAATTAATAAAATTTAAATATTGATATATTGTTGTAATTCAATGTTAAATAATTATTAGATAATAAATGTTAATCACCATAAAAAAAATATCCCTATAAATTCCATGCGACAATTTCTAAATAGACTTGACTTTAACTCGAGACGTTCTTCTTCAGATATCCTATTTACAGCCTATTAGCCTATATATCGGGGATTAGATACTATTCAGGCAAAGTTCCAGGTAAAGAAATACGATAGTCAGTAAATAGCATGGATAGCCGCGTAGTATCTGATCGATCTATACGGTAAAAGGCTCCAATACGGGGTTAAATATTCATTCAATAACATAAAATCTGGCTGAGAATGATATTTTTGGAATTCTATCTTTAAGGGTCAACATTTTTGAGGGGTGATCAAATATTTTTAAACACCAATCCTAAACTGCTTGTTGTATAAAGTTGACATTTTCAAAGATTATTCCTTTAATGGTAAGAAAGGATATTTTGAAATACGACATTTAATTGGTATTTATTTTTCGAAATTTCACCTTTCGAAAAAAGAGAAAAGCGAAGAAATGGATTTCAATATTTATTCATTGCCCAGTCTAAACTAATCATCGTGGAAACTATTAATTAAATAATAGAACTGTTCATGGAGGAAGCCAATGTATTCAGTTGGTATCTATATAAAAATATATAATAATACTAACCATATAAATAATAACATATTTAATTTAACAATATTATATAATATTAAATAATACCTAAATGTTTATTAATAATTGATTTTTTTTAGTTAAAATATTTTTTTCTTAACAGTTATTGTATACTGAATATATTTATTGAAATATAAGTTTAATAGTTACCTACTCAATATTTATATATTTGTTAATGTTTGTATTTTACATTGGGATTTGTTACCTGAGATATACTATTATAATTTTTACGTATTTTTTTCCTCGTGGACAAAAAAAAAAAAAAAAAACTTTAAAAACAATTTGTTTTAAATAGAGTTCAACATTCTTGACTAGTTTTATTTTATTCAATACATTAGTAAAGTTTTATATCATGATTTTATTTTTGTATAACGTTTTAAAAAGACGAAGAAAGTTTTTTTATTAGATCAGGATTACTACATTTTGGTAACACTTTTTAATGCAATTTGTCTTTTATTTTCATCATTTGAAAATAATATTTCAAAAACCAACATTCAAACTAGTTTATACGTACGTAATATAATACATTATATATACATTATACAATGTCTATGTATTATAATGTATAATATTATATATGTTTTATATTTAAATTGTTATACATTTTATAATAACGAATTCATATAATGCATGATATATAATTATATAGAGGTTCTGAAATTTTATTTTGTCAACTTTGTTTTAAAGTGTTTTGTCAAGTTTATGTAAAATAATGTAATAGTCGTTAAGAACTAGAATATAAAATATATTATCGACTTCTTAGTTTAATAACAGTTATTTTTACGATAATAATGTCGCACATGTTCACATTTGAAAATTGATATTAATATGTTATCTTTAAGTATCTGCCTACTATGATAAGTTTTAAAATACATTTTTGGTGGTATTTTTATAGTAATGAGCTTATAGTAGTACTATTATTATTTTATCTAAAAACAATTTTTATGACATATCCGTATACCCAACGGATCCAAAATATGGTTATTCTAAAAGTTCAATTATTGACTGTGGATTTTTTTTTTAAACACTGATATTTATATTTTTCAAAAAATTAAACAATCATCGAAAACTACCTGATAAAATACATTTTTAAGAAATAATTATTATCTATATTATAAGAATATAATTCACGTCTCACATGTATATACGTTTATGTTGTTTCTCCCTCCATATTACAAAATATTTCTATTTCCATCTATTTCTCCCAACATAATGCACAATATGATATATAACTTAGACTATAACAAGCTTAGCCAGTTACAAATGTAATGTTTATTTTGGAACAACTAGCGTGATCGATTATTTGGATAAAATTGTACTATTTTATTCTATTATTTTACCACAGTAAATCTAATATTTTATTGCTCTTTCCAAATCGTGTATTATTTGTATTTTATTTATATTTTTTATTTATTATTTCGCTTTTTTATATAAATACCTAATAATTTAATGTTTACATTTTATCATATATTTTATACTTTAGTAGATACAGTAGTGGATTTACAATAGGGCGTGGGTTGTATAGTAACTTACCCACCCAACCTTGGAAGTTTTTTATTTGACTTTGACGGAAGATTAGCCCACCTAGCCTGAAAATCGCGACTACATTTTTAGTTTGAGTGGATAAAATAATCGATACTCCGTTACATCTACATTACATCCGTTGTATCTACGGATAACATATATATTTACAACACTGCCATTTTATATTTTTTAAATATACCTACATCCCTATATCATAAAAGTACAAGTTGGTAGTTTTAATTTTTTTTTTACGCAGTTTAAAAGTTTTTAAAAATTTAAAATTAGTTTTTAAAGTAGCTATTTTAAAAATGTATTAAAATTAAAATTAAACAATTAAAACCTTTATATATTTATTTTTATATAATCTCCAAGTTGCATGTAATCTGTTCACTAGTGATATATCATGGGTAGCCATGCCATATAGAAATTTGTTAAGTTCTGATTTACTCGGAGATTTTACAGTATACATTTTATTTTATATTTTAAATTTTTTTACGAAAAACCACATTTTTAGTAGTAGAAATCTGGTAAGAAATTTAGAGTCTAGTTTACTTACTATGACTACGAAGCGTTTATTATTTGTTTTCTGAAACAAAGTTTTTACATTATACAATTTATTTAAAGTTTTTCGTTTTACTAGTCGTTATGTCTAATCGATAATATAGTTAACGTTATTAAAACGATTGCCATTTAACTGTTTCACAACATAAACCGTTTTGGAAACAAAAAAATTGAAATAAAGAATAATAATTTTCAAAAATACGTACAAGAGCACAAAAATAAAAATCTTGCGGCCTCCCTACTTAAACGATATTATATTTTGGGCATCTTGCATTCCAGTATTTAAGTTTGATTTACCTACGATTTTATTTATACATAGATAGTCATATAATGTATATATAGCCATTATTGATAATTATAATTATTTAACACAAATAGATACCCACGTACAAACATTTAAAAGGATTTTCAACATGCAAAACATTGTCGATAAATATTTACCAAGAAGTCAAAACACAAATTATGCCTTGGTATGTGTCAATGAAATGCATCTATCAAACAATGTCTTAGACGGCTCGTATATTATAACGTCGAATATATCGTATTATTTATATGCACCTATTTAATTCATGTATTTATTTAATAACTTCATAATATTGATTTTGGGTTAGGCTGAATTCATTTCATTTTTTTTCTTACCTACTAATAAATCCAATCGAAAGGATATTCAAGTCAAATAAAATAAAACTTCTTAGTGATTATAGTATAAGAGAATTATTAATTTGTTTTTCAATATATTTTATACGTCAAAAAAATTTTTTTGTTTGTAAAAAAAACAGGATGAAATAATACAAGCAATAAATTGAATTAAAATTTTTTTTTTTTAATATAGACACATAACATTGGTTTATATTATATTATAAAAACTCTTTTAAATATCAGTTTAGAAGTGGGTACAATATATATATATATATACATATATATATTTTCGCAAATAATAATAAAAATGATATGATTAAACGTATGGCTTTATACAATTTCATTTTTATATCTACTTAATATACTTCTTCTTCTTCTTCTTCTCCTTCGCATTCTCTCCCAACTATTTGGGGTTGGCCACCCTGGTCCTACACTTCCACTTAACTCTATCTCCCGCATCTTCTTCACTTACTCCCACCTTCTTCATATCACTCGCCATTACATTCCCCCATCTCTTTTTCGGTCTTCCTCTCCCCCTTTTACCAACAACACGCATTTCCCTTACTAATCTTACTGCCTCAGTCTCATCCCTCCTTAATACATGCCCGAGCCATCTTAATCTATTCTCTCTCATTTTGTCTACTATCGAAACTACCCTTATACTACCTCTGATATACTCATTCCTTATTTTATTCTCTCTAGTAACTCCATTCATCCACCTTAACATTCTCATCTCAGCTACACTCATTCTTTGTTCTATCTTTCTACCTACTGTGCCCAACATTCCGTTCCATACATCATTGCAGGTCTACCACTGCTTTATAAAATTTACCTTTTAACTTAATAGGGATTCTTTTATCACACAGAATACCTGACGCTTCTCTCCACTTTGTCCATCCACACTTAATCCTGTGTTTCATATCCTCTTTGAAACCCCCATCTTTCTGTATAACGGACCCTAAATACTTGAACCTCTCCACTTCTCCCACCACATCCCCACTTAACTTTATTTCTAGCCTTTCCCTATTCCCTCTGTGTTCCCTTTCACCAAAATATACTCTATATATTCTGTTTTACTCCTACTAATCCTTAGTCCTTTACTTTCCAGAACTATTTTATGTAAATAAATTACATATATTACATTTTTTGTGATTAAATGAATATTTGAACCGTCCCCCTGGAATTTAAACTAAAGGGGACGCCAAACTTAAGCTAAGCAAAGAAGGGGGACACCGTCCCCCTCCGTCCCCCCTCACTTTAACCACTGGTCTCACCCCTCTAACTCGGAAATCAGTCGGAAAAATTAAGTTCAGTCGGCAAATAGTATAGAAAAAGTCGATGACCTTTTTTTTTTCTTTCCTTATTCATTCACGTTTATATGAAGTATTTTGGAATTTAAGTCGGCAAACTATAAATTATTAGGATTGTAGTCGGCAATATTGGGAAAAAGTTGTTTACTTTTTTTTATTTTCGCGTATTTTATGTTTTCAAGAGAAGTATTTAAAAAATAAATTAATTGATAATGTTTTTTTTTTTACATTTTCACCCCTCCAAAAATATTTCTTCGGGACGGCCTTGAACATGTACATATCCATATACATTTATATAACATATACCTACAATATATATATATATATATATATATATACTTACCATAGGCGTGTCTACGTGTCGTTCCTATCATATACACAGGCACGACCTGCAAAATCGGCAGCAAATTTAAATTTTGTCTGAATTACCATGTTCTGTGCTATATTACAAATATATTCATGGCAACATTTATATGTCTGTAGTCTGTGGCTAATATAAATTATATCTACTATTAAAAATTTGGTTTTATTAATGCGTAAGGAAAAACTACCCAAAAATGACGAAAAAACAGCAAAAATACAATTTTGTCAAATCGAGATTTTTCATTTCTAAGTAATTTCGAAAATAATAACTTTAAAATCTTGAAATTTACAACGAATATTTAATTTAGTAGTAAAATAAAGTAAAATAAAGTAAAAATAATTTTTTCGAGTTCAATGACTTATCATTGCTTTCAAATGCAATACGTCCACCAAGAATAGGTAGGTATCCTGTCCGATAAGTGCTTCCACCCGACGAGCGAACTGCGAAGTGCACCTTATTTTAGATTTCATTGATAAACTAACAACTATAACTTCTAAGACGATTAATAATTGAATTAATTTCCTAATTACAAACGATAGAACAAATTTTTATATATTTTTATAATGTAATAATACTTTTCACCACCATTCTTGTGACTAGCTGCAGTTCGTGCGAACGGCGTGCATTTTCAAAATTGGCCATCGCGAAAACAAAACTTTGCAGCACAATGGCTCATGAAAGACTCGAGTCACTAATGTTTTTCATTTTTATATATTCAGAATTTAGTACTTTGAATTTTGAAACAATTCATTACTCGATTATGAGAGGAAAATGATAAACAAAAAAAATGTTGACTTTTTTTTTGGAGGGGAGATGAGTGCATGACACGCGAAGAAAGTCTGGACACGCCTATGATATACTTACTAATAACTGTATATAGTTTCGCCATACTAATTATAGATACTATACAATATAATAACCTATACTTATGTAAATAAATATTTAATAGTTTTCTAAAATCCAAATTTTTGAACATATTTATATAGATAAATGTAATCGTGTAAGGCACGTATTTTTTTTTTATAGACTATATGAGAATATTGGTTATAATATTGTATATCATATTATATTATCAGGGCCGTATCTAGGCACTGGCAAGAGGGCTTTTGCCAGGGGCACAATAATACCAAAGGCGCAATTTCAATGAGGGTCCGTCTCAATTTACTGATGATAATTTTAGGCGCCGTGCATCAGGAAAAACTGAGACAGAGTGAGCGTTTCCTTAATAATTTTGAACAGCAAAAAAACAAAATAATTCTTTCAACTTTCCTCCGAAAAAAAATACTTAAATTGAAGGGCTCCCTGCAACAACAGGGCAAGTTCATTTTTTTCGAAAATCAGTTTTTGATCGTTTTGAATGCGCCATATCATCACGGTTAATACTGTTCAAGAACAAGATATGTCCAATTGTTATTTGCGGAGATAAACGTATCATATATTTTCTACTTGATAACAATATTTGTATTTTTTTAATTCTTCACTATTGTTTTATTATTTAGTATCTATAAAATTGTAACTGAAAATATTGTATTTTATGACAAAAAAATCATGCAAGTCCATACCAAAATAATAAACATTAACAGTATTATACTCTATGATGTACAAAGCATTATTCAATATTTAAATATTATTCGTATTAACGATCACTTATAGTGGTTACTAATTTTTATATGTAACGATTTTATTATTTAATAAAAAAAGGAGATATTTATGTTAAAGATGGTTTGTTTAATGATATTTTTTTAAGGTAATAAAAAAACAAATTGGTTGATTATAAGGTCAGCAAGAGGGGGCGGGGAGGGGGTGCTGTCTCACTAAGAAAAACAATTTTGGGTTAGCAATTATTTGGACAGTTCAATCGACAAATTTGTGAAAAGCCCTTATTTTTCTCATTACTGCTCTACCATAAATATTTCATAGGAATGACAGTGATTGAGGAGGGGGCGCAAATTCTGTTCATTGCCAGGGGCGCTATTGGGTTTTGCTACGGCCCTGTATATTATTATTTTGTATTATAACATATGTTTTTCTATTAAATTCAGTGCTCGAATTTGAGGGGAGGTGGGGGAGGTGCAGGAGGACTACGGAGCTCCTCTACTATTTTTCAATATTTTTACAGATCCCCCACTCTGATTCTATTTTACAGTATACAAATTATGTAGTTTTGGGGAACGCTCATTTTTTTAAAGCCTGATTATAGCACCCTTTCTTCTATTTTTCCGATATTCTATACCACTTTTAACTCTCCTAATTTTACATTTCCATACATATTTTCATACATCTTTCATATCTTATAATACCATAATAATTAAATTTACCATTTCAAATAATATACGACAGCTATATTATAATATACCAACACTGCAAAGTTTTATTTATATACGTATAATAAGCCGGACTATTTGTCAACAAGTGTGTGCAATTTTTATCAGAATGTCATTTATCATATTATATACGTAATTCTCTATATTTTCATCGTTTTAAAATGTTTATCCGCCCACCAGCTATTGCAGTTTGTTAAAATATTGTAAATTTTACGTATATGTACGTCATTTTTGACATCCGCTATACATGATTACCTATATATATATATTATAATAGGAACTTTTTTTTTACTCCTCCGCGTCTTTTTTTTTTTTTATTTGTATATTTAATTTGTTACGTTTATTTTTATTTTCCTTATCTATGAAATTGGTACTGTTTTTTTTTTTTTTTTTTAATCGGCTTCTAACAAAACATAGTAGTTTAATATTTTTCATCATTAAAACACGGTGGTAGGTACCTATATAATATGATGATTTTGTTTCAACGTTCTATCAAATAGTTACAATAGGCATTTGAATTCGGCCAAAATCATTATATTTTATTATATTTTAAATATTCTATACGCGTATAGTATATATATTCAGACTGAAAACTGTGTTGGTCATTATTTACATTTTTTTTTTTTTTTTTTTACAGTCATGTGCCAGGTCGGTAGTTTTATATTTTATATGATGGTATTTTACTTGGTTTTGAAATTTTTCAAATACAATATAGATAGTACGTGTGAAGTTATATATTTTATTTTTCGGGGGGAAAATTTCCTACAGATATAAAAAAAAAATGGAGGGAGCCGGAGAGTGATATAATGATAGTTATAAAAAAAATCAAATAAAATTGATGAAATTCTATAACCATGACATAATAGTAACGTATATATAGTCTCGTTGTTTATTGTGTTATACCTATAAGTATACTCTTTTAAGTTATCTTGCGTATTATTATCTTGCGTGGATAATAATTATGTATATCAAATAAATTTCAATTCAACATATTTGAGGTAAACGCGATTGTACAGAACTGTGGTCAATAATATACTTATCGCTACTGTAATACCACATTTTATACTGTACCGTATATTATGTACCACAATTGAGTGCGGATTAAATTACCACCTTATGGGGTTACAACATCATCGGCCACACTGATGAAATTTCAAGTTCTCTTAGTTGAATTCAAGAGAATATTCACACAAAATTATTTTATTTATTATTTTTAGTTTTTTTTTTTCTTTATCTAAGTTACCCCATAGCATTACCAAAAACTAAATAGTTATTATATAAATTATTTTTCCAACTCTTCAATAAACGTCTGTCGTTCAAGAACGAGTGTAACGCACTATTGCGAATGATTCGATCTGGATAAAATAACGGTTTAGTTTTGTCGGAGAAACCGTTGATTTTTAATACAGATATTGTACCTAATTAAATAAATACAATTATATATAGTTTATCAAATAGAAAAAATCCATTCTAAAACCTTTATTATTACACAGTCTTCTTCTTCTTCTTCTTCTTCTTCTTCTTCTTCTCCTTCGCCTTCTCTCCCAACTATTTGGGGTCGGCCACCCTGGTCCTACACTTCCAATTAACTCTATATCCCGCATCTTTTTCATTTACACCCACCTTCCTCATATCACTCG
>JAIPRL010001830.1:28403-71969 GCA_025469235.1 Pemphigus obesinymphae | reverse complement strand
ATTTATCATTGCTTTCAAATTCAATACATCCACCAAAAGTACCCTGCCCAGTAGCGAAGTGCATCCACCAATACTGACACCCGACGAGCGAAGTGCTTCCACAACCTACTGACCGGCTTTTTTACTATTCTATCTATATTTATTTATGTGGTGTGCGCACACCTGCACACCTAGGCACGAGCCGTCACTGCTTTTGAGAAGTCATTTTTTTATTTTTACAGTAGTTACCTTAAGCTTGTGGAAAAACTATCTTTAAAAAACAGTGAATGCAGAATGCAGTTTTGTTTAAAAATGTTATAGGGAAATAACAAAATATTTTTATAGTGTGTGCATACTTATATATGGTGTACAATGATATTTTCTGTTAAAATTTTTTCGGTCATTTTTCAATTTTTCTAGAAGTTTTTTGGCTCTCCACGGGCTGATTTTAAGGGGTCTTGTATAGGCAATTTTCAAATAATACGATAATGTATGTATGTGTGCGTGTGTAAATGAATATTAGCGCGTGTAAACCTCACTATCCGTATAATAACATTACCAGAATTTCATACACCGATGATGTATGCGCAGGCACACGTGTACAAATTATCGTAAATATTTCATGAATTTATTTAAAATTTTACTAAAGTGTCCAGGCTTTGTCCATCGTAGTGATTTATCGTATAGTCTGATGCGGATTTGGAAAACACATTTTAATTTATAATATATTGTATAATATAAATTCAATATTTTAATAGGTCTATTTAATCAATTGCTATGATGGACAAAAATTAGGTTTTTAGTGTTTAAAATTTGCTCGCAGAGAGCCGCGCCTTAAACATGAAGAAAAACTACCTTTTACGTGGACGCACATACACACGTATACAATACTATACATACCTATTATATTCCGTTATTTGTACTTTTGTCTACAATCGAACTTATAATAAATCAATTTTATTAATTTACAATTTTCAAGGGCTGAATCACTGTAATTATTCTTATGAAATGGTCGTAAATGAGTATAATAACATATCATTATGTTGGATAGATGCAATCTGAGTTGTTTTTTGGGATGTTGTATACATCCTGTACTATTTGCCTATACAATATATATTGGCCTTTTAATACCAATTACTACTTTTAATTAATTTATTGCGTGTATCATTAGGTTCCTTACTAAAATTATGGAAAAAAGAACTATACATACTACATAGAAATAAGAAAATGCACGCATTCAATGCAAATAAGCATTTATATATAAGTAAACCGAAAATCTACCAAATTAAATTTAATAAGAAAAAAAAATTTACAAATTATCCAAAACATATTTTTAATACATTTTATAGAATTAATATACCCGTACACAATATAGTTTTTTCAGCGGATTTAAAAACTATATTAAGTACTTAAATTAATTATTTTATAATACATGTTTTCGGACATGTTTTGAAATTTTGAAAATTATTCTTGTGATCATTTCTATAGTACAAATAGTAAGTATTATAGGTACAAGTGATTTCTAGGGTTCTAGACAAATAACGACTCTAAAATATTTCAAATGTTTCAGTGAGTGTTTCAATAGGTATCTCAGGTACCTCAGTATTCTGATATCGTAAGAGGAAAAGTACACACGGTATAGTATAAGATCCAGTGACGGTGTTGGATTATTTAGGGTGCGCCTCAAAATCTATATTAGTACTTAACGAATATAGGATACCTATCACTTGTATAACGATTTTTAAAATCAGCTCAAATAAAACGGTGTTCTATTTCTATTTTGATTCTGTGAAAATAAATATTACATAATTTATATGACATTTTGATTCTGAGCAAATTAAGGACTCTCTTGGCTTATACAATAATGTTTTTTTTTTTCTGGAAATAACTTTTTGAATACAAAACTTGGTTCTATCTAATGTTTTATGATTATATATTTTCCATAACAGTAACTTCAACAAATTTCAACATTTATTCTCAAAATTCCGTGGTTTCGATACTAAAAATGCTGAACTCAAACTTGTTTCTATTATAAAACAGTATTATTTCTTTAACTAAATTTTATTATCAATAATTAATTAAAGATATCAAGTTAGGTTTTTATAATTTTAATCTAGGTATATATATACATTTTTGTGGTTTAATTTTTTTTTATAAGTTGGTAATAAAACTATTAGTGAGAGAGGGAGGTTACTTGCTATTAATAATGACATTTTTTTTATCATGTTATTATTAAATACAACCTTTACAAATTGTGTTGTACATGTTTTCTGTTATTATAAAATTTAAGAAGATTTTCTTTATAATTTGTAATATTTATTTCCCTCCATAGGTATACTACTTTTGATATGTTTAAACTTGTAGTTTAGTGTATAACTGCATGTAGAAAATATATCTATATATACACTCTACTGTTGTTTTACTTGGAGATTTTAATTTACCTAGTATAATTTGGTTCAAGTAAGTATGAAGGATATCAAAAATTCTTCAAATTGTACATTTGAGAATGTGGAAAATTAGTTTTTATGTATTACATTGTACTTTAATTTAAGTGCCAAAAAACCATATGTATATCTAGGGTTTTAATTATAGAAACTGTAAAGGTTTAACAAATTCTTAAATTTCAAAAATCCTATATAATATATATATATATATATATACATATTAAATATATTATAAATATATATGTACATAATATATTTTATTAGTTCTATTAAGTATTATTCGTACCTACTGATCTACTATATATTATGCAATCACGATCGTTCCGAAATAAAAGTACAAAAGACGGGGTACCGACTGACATTAGTTTATCGACAATTTAATTAAAACATAAATAAGCAAAAAAAAAAATTATAAATCACAAACTTTAAATTACCTACTAATTACCGACTAGACTTAATTTTACCGACTTATTTCCTAATCTGGGGAGTATCTCAACTCCCTTTTGGGACGGCCCTGTATGCAGATTATAATTTTATCGGGGTTAAATACTAAGCTTTAACAGCTTTAAAACTTCGTGGAACACTTTTCTGCCTTTTTTTTATATTATTCATGTATCTAATATAGAAAGACAGAGGAATTCCTCTTATATAAACCTATATTGACAAGTCTTAATTTGAGCTCGCGACTACATATAAGACATGTAAGACGTTCAAAGCTTGATATTTGGGTTTTTATTTAAATTGTTACATGATAATGTTGACAGTCATAAACTTTAGAAAAAAAATAATTTTGTACTAGTTTAACATACATATAGATACTAGAAAACTGCAATTATTTTGTCTAATATATAGTGTCAGTAAAACACTGGCGTATTTCGGGGGGGGGGGGAGTATTATCTGGGTGGTATATATCAATAAATTTTTTTTTTTTTAATTCGAACCGTAACATTATTCGTAATTAGTGTATTATCAGTAGTAAATCATGTATTGTATTTTTTGTGATTGAAATTATTGTAAATACGCGTTCCTATATTTTTATTTTGTACACCTTATCTATAAAATGGTTTGGTAATTCTTAACATCCATCAGAATATGCATGTGGATATAGAAGAAATGTTGGATAAAATAGCTCGAAATTCCCGTAGAATGGATATTATTTTGTAATATAATGAATTTTCCAATTAAGAATCTGATAATAAAAATTACAAGTACCAAAATAAGTTTGTTACATAGTAAACAATGAACAGTATGGAAAACAGTAGTTTTAGAAGTATGTTGAAAAACATCAAAACATCATTATACATAAATGTAATATAACGAAAAAGGGGATCCAAGGGAGGGGGGACGTAGTTTAATTGATGCGCCGATTTTTTATTTTTATTTTTTTGCTATGACTTAACCCCCTAAACGGAAATCGTAAATATACAGTAAAAATAATTTTCATTTAAACTCTCCTTTTAACGGGTAGGTAATTTATTAAATATTAATCCATTTGTGTTATTTTCCATTGAGTCTTTTAAAATGTATTTACGTATTTATTGTCAATTTGAATATTAAGATAGATATTGTAATATGCTTTTAATTAAATATTGTAATATTCGTCATATATGTATATATATATATATAAATATATTCGTAATACGACTAATACGTACCAGTCGTACAACTCGATATGTATACTGATTACTGGTATAATTAAACAATTGAAATATATCCTAAGAACTCGTAAATGTTTTTTTTAATGAAAAAAAAAATATATATATATATAAGTATGACACAAAACCACAAGTTGTAATTCTGGGATTATATAAAACATGATTATTAAATTATAATAGGTATATGTAAGTATTATTTAAAAAATAATCTAAAGAGCAAATTAATAAATAGCAAACTTATTAAACATTAGTGTACATCCAAATGAAAACAAGTATTCGAAATCTAAATAATAAAGAGTCTATACTATCCGAAAAATTCTACAGTCATCTTATTAATGTACCTAGTACCTATATCTATAATCTATATAGTATTGTATAATAATTGTATGGAAACACCCAAAAATCTATAAAAAGGTGTCATTGTATAAATGAAAAAACTATATAAATTTAATATTAAAAAAAAACATTGATTTCAGATTCATATACGAAGAGTGATAATAATAATATGAATATTTCTTTAATTATTGAGCAATTGTTAGGTATTAATTTATATTATAAATATTTAAAACTATATCATGTATACATTTTTATTGTTTTGAAATAATTCATAATCAGTTCTCAGAAATATTGATGGTAAATATTTATAAAATGATAAAATTTAATTTAGAAAGATTTTGTTTTTGAGAATATCGTTAATAGAACGTTACACCCTCCAAGAGGATCCGTATAGTCAACTTTTAAGAAATTTTAAGAAAAATAAAAATTTACTAATTAAAAATGTTCAAATAAATTTTAAAACTAATCTATAAATAATGCCGTGTTCAATGTCCATACCACTGTTTATTGTTTTGTAATAACGACATTTGCTCAAAAACTATTTTCGGCTTTTGAATCAAAAATTATGATAAAAGAGAAATAGTTACGCTACTTACATAAAATATGAGCACTTTAACTATGCCTACCAAATAATAATAGAGTATTTTTGATATGTATATACTATATATTTCAATAATCTATTAAGTAAAGTCAATTTTCCAAATTTCCAAATTAAAAAAATTATTTTAGCTAAAATAACTCTATATTAGTGCATATTTATTAATATCATCTCTTCTATCATATTAAGTATAAATTTTAAATCTACAATAACTTTAGGAGAGAAAGCGTGAACTTTTTTTAATGCCGTTAAAACGTGCGTGTAGCTTCCTCTTTATATGTCGAGAACCGAAATCGGATATTTCGTATTCCGTATGATTTATCAATTATAATTAGTAGTAGATCAATGTTTTTTAATATTAAAAATGACTAAGTCGTGATAAAAATGCTGAACGTAAATTTCGTGTATTATCAGTTGGTTAAACTGAGAAAGCAAATGTGGCTTGTGGGTATCACGTCCTTAGAATATGTGATATGTATTCCATTCTTGGTTTTCCATTTCTGACCTAACCTTCTACCTAATATAATAATTATTATTGAAGGCGATGCATCTTTATCTGCATTTATTTTTTTTTTTATTTAGTACTTCTTCATATTTTGTTACTTTTTCGGTCCATTCTGAGCATTCTGGGGTAGAACCACATCTCAAAGAACAACTCGAGTTTCTTTTTCTCTGCCATACCCATTGTCCAAGTTGCACATTATATAATATACATTCTCTATAAATTTACTTTAATAAACTTTTCCCTAATATTTAATCTAACACTGTTAGTTCTTAATAGCTATATTTTTTTATTTCAAAGACATTTTATCCTGGGCTATTCTAATACAATATAATAATAAATGATCAATACCTATAGAGATTTAATCAGTAATTTTATAAGTATAATGTATATAGAACCATGACAAATTTTGATATGATCTAATCACATAGTTGTGTGGAGAGGGAAACCCAAAATTGGGCAGACACTTACTCCACCTAAACATTTTAAAGCAAAATCAAAAAACTAATAATATGCAATTATACGAGTATACTAAAATAGTATTACTTTTTGTAAATAAAAGTTGTTTTTATATACCTACTTCTTAATGATACAACCATAAAATATCATTAAAATAATACATATATTAGTATAAACATCATACATAATTATAATTATTATTTATTATCAATTATTTCTATCCACAATATTAACATGTATCAACTTCCAGTAATAATTAATATAAATTATTTTAAGATTTTAGTTTATCCAATTCAGTTACATTTAATCGTACATTCAGTCGTTTATTCAGTTATCAAAAACAACGGCTTGTGTTAAATTCGTTATATATTTGTTTGTATATTGTATGTTATTATTGTATTTCACATACACATACTATACTTAAATCCGAATTTACATTTCTTAAAACCTCCAAAATATAATGTGTTTATATTATAGGTAGGTGTATACAACACATAGTTTTACAATACACAATATGCTTTTAACTTTATTAAAGCTATATATATATATATATATATAATTTAAGCTTAACATTTGAACAATAATAATATTACAACTAATGTATGATAAACCAATATAAACATTTTTTTTTTTTTATTCCGAAGACGACCTCATCAAGTTACTATATTATTTACTTAAATCCATGGCAACATATTTAAGTAAATAAAAAATAATAAAATATAGCATTACCTATATATTCATATAATAATAAGTAACTCAAATAAATATTAGAAAATTAATCCATATGCCGCCGGGTAAAAATATATAATTTGTTTAAATAGCATAGCTATTGCAATAGGTAAATATTCGAGTATTGCATAAACAAAACAATATAGAAAATTTAATATAGAAGTCCAAATTATATGTACCTACTATACAAAGGAAAAATATTAGACAAAGCAATAGGAACTAAATATGTATTTATTTGTGGGATAAGGATACAGATCAATATACCTACTATATATATGATATAAAATCATAACGTTACCTAACAACAATTTATTCTAAAAAACTAAAACTGTAGGCACGAAGCAAATACATATTAGAATAAAATTTGAATAAACAAATCTATGTTTATTAAACTTAAGGGGATTGAACCGTAAATTTTCTTTCACTGCCTACAGTATAATATACTCATATGCCTACATATATCACACACGCAATGTAATTATGTCTTAATTGCGATTTGCGGCCGTAAAGATCAAAAAGCCTGAATATAGCAAATACCTATTCAAAACGTTCTGATTTAAATTTTGAAAATATATTAAGATTTTTTTAGGTATTAAAATATATAAGAAATTAATTTTTCATGTCAAACATCGTTTTCACGATAAAAATGTATAATATAGTAAATTTTCAAAATAAATCCTATTTTATAAGCAATAAGATAAAATTTATATTTCTATAATATTCTAATGAATAACTTAGAGGGTCATTCTATGTACCTACCTACTTTTCATTTTGTCAAAAATTTCTGTTTAAATCCATGAAAATATACGAGAACACTGAAATACCACAACAAATCCACATAAAAATAATATTTTAAATGGAATAAATTTTCCAATTTTTCCATTATATCTACAAGCTCGGAAAGAAGAATATACGGTACTATGATTGTTATCTTAAATTTGAAAGCAAAGAATCATTGCATTCGAAAAGCAATTCTGGTAATTTCAGTATAATATTGTTTTTGATCGTTTCTCTTTGCACTTAACTGAGAAAGTGGCCAAAAAATAATAAATGTAGGTATAGAAAAATTAATTTATACGTTATAATATATTAATATTTTACACTATTTGTAATACAATTTGACAATAATTATTATTAAATATTTTTTAATACTTTAATTAACTCACTCACTATTTAGACATAAACACAATTATTAGTATTATTATTATTTTATACTTACCATTTATTAAATTTATATATATATATATTATTTTTTGTAAAAAATGGCAATTATTAAATATGCACAATACATTTTAAAATACATAATTAAAAATTGTGTTTAAAAATCATTAAAAATAAGTTACAAAAAAATGTAATTGGTCCAAAGTCCATAGAACAATTATTTATCTTATCGGGTTCCAGATCGACAGTCGTTCCACCACCTGAACTCAAAATTGGATTTTCTGGTCAATTTATGCATTAGTTATACATTTCAAATTTGTGGTTACAAATCATTACAAATATGTTATAAAAAATTAAAATTCTATATTATAGTTATATATTTTTGATTATATAACTTGTACGTTAAGATACTGACCTAAAAAGCGACCAGGAAAGTTCTAGTACACAGTTATGATTATTGATTTGGTTACCAGAGAGATAGATATTATTCGTTTTATAATATTTTTATTCCATAGTTACAGAGGAACATTGTTGATTTGGTTAATAGGGTGATAGATATTATTCATTTTGTTTTATATGGATTTTTAGATTATTGTTTAAAATACATTTAGAAACGCTCGTAATCCCACTTTCCTAAATTGTTTTTCTAAAGACAGTTCTAATATTTTCTTGTTAGCTGATAACGCCAAAATATTTAAATGGATCAAATCTTCTGAAGATTTTAAATTCATTTAAAGTAATTTATATAATTTTATCTCCTAACATAATTAAATATCAAATTTCTTCCTATAAAAAGCGTAATCTTATTAACTATAATAACTGTATACCAAGAAATAGTTAAGTATTGCTTCGACTTTCTATTGTTAATGATTTAACGATATGTCATTTTTGATTCTAAACTTTTATTCAACTCTCATATTATTTTGGACAAATGAAAGCAATTTTCATATTTGTTATGATTCAGTATAACTGCTCGTACTTCGACGACCTTTTTATTTTTAAATATTTATATACTCCTCTCTCGTTTGTTCCCCGGATGAGCTTATCTAATGGTCTTTGTCATACTATTTAAATTGAAGATATGCAAGTGTAATAAGCGAAAAAGTAAGGTATATATGTATTATATTGTCTTGTGTTCGATGTTTAAATTATATATTATGTGTGTGTATGTGAAAACACGTAGGTACTTAAGGAGATCTTGAGCAGTCGGTCCCCCATGTGACGACCCTAGATGTTATAATTATTGCATATACATATAAGTACATACCCAAGTGTGATGTATTGAAATGCTCTATGTTATCGTCATGTAAAACACGTTAAATAGTTGTATAAAAGTAATAATGATTGTCCCTTAGATAATCGATATGTAACTTAGTTACGTACTGATCTACTCACACTTTTAACGACGACTATATATATATATATATATATATATAAAGTCACTCACCGCTGTACAGCTTGGGGAAAAACCTCTTCGTGTGTTGCCGAAATTCTTTATATACGTGAAATCGTGTTTTCCAAGCTCTATATAGAACCCAAGACTCAAATGATGTAGATTAATTAGGTGTGAAATAAATAATGAACACTGATTTAGATTTAATAAAAGAAAACAAACGGACTAGTGAGATGGCACGACTATGGATTTTTTTTTATGGATTATTTATTTAGGATTGAGAAATTCTTTCTTCTTTTATTGTATGAAATAAAAGGAGATAAGTGTAAAAGAACAACCATTAGATTTATAGTTATTGTTATTGTTATATTATTGTTTACGGATAGACTTTTTCCTATGTTCCACAGCAGCATGCGACCGAATCACCTTGCGTCTCAATTGCACCATACTAATGTGAAAATCAGCCTGCTTAATTACTAAGGTATAGTGCAGCCTAATTTACCCGTTCACTATAATAGAATGCAATCGGATCACCTTGCGACTCACCTGCACTACACTAATGTTTAAAACCGGTACTAAACAGTGTGCAATCTATCTACCTGTTCACCACAATAGCATGTGACCAGATCACCTTGTGGTTCATCTGCACTACACTAATATATAAACTGGTATATAACTGTTTATAAATAATATAAGGAAATTGTATTGGTTAAGTATGAAAAAGATAATATATAAAATGATATTGAATTTCAAAACAAGATTATTTAAATATTTTTAGGTTTTTTTTAAATGGAAGAAATTGTGTGATTTAGCATAGGGAAATATGAGAGTGAACTGAGAAGAGTAAAAAGCCAAGAGCCTTAGTCCTTTACTTTCCAGAGCTTCCCTCCACTCTTCAAGTCTACCATTCACTTCCTCAGGACTTTCTCCTATCAGTACTATATCATCTGCAAACAACATGCATCATGGTATCCCCTGTATATCCTTTGTTATCTCATCCATTACCAGGGAAAATAAGTAAGGACTCAAAGCTGAACCCTGATGTACCCCCACTCTGACCCTAAAATCCTCAGTTTCTCCACACAGACTTCTCACTTTTGTACTCGCCTCTTCATACATATCTTCAATTATGTTCACATACACCTTTTGGTAATCCTTTCTTCATTAATGCCCACTTTAAGATCTCCCTAGAAACCCTATCATAAGCCTTCTCTAGATCAATAAATATCATACACAATTTCTTTTTCCTTTCTTTGTACTTCTCTCATATGATTTTAAATATTACCGTCATCTGAAATTTCCATTTTGCCCAATTTTCATTGCCGTTTAGTTTATTAATTTTAATAGATTCGTTTTCCATGGTAGGTAATATATTTTCTGTACACTGTCTGCACACTATTAAATTTACAAAACCGTTTTACTCAATTTACACGCTTGACGCACTTACTAAGCGAACACCTTCGATTTTTTTTTTTTCTTTTTTACGATCGATTATATTACAAATTCTTATTTAAAAAAATGTCTGGGTACTAGGTCCATAACCTGTTGAATAGAATAGGTTAGGTATATCAGAATAAGACATATAAGTAATAAATAAGAATATATAATATAACAATGTGTTGGTATGTTAAAAAACGTACAGCGGCAACAGGTCACGTAGCTCGACTGCCACAATAAATATATCAGACATTATTCCTAGCCTACAGCCAATTATCCATATATATATATATATATATATTTTAATAATATAACAATCAATTGTGTGTGTGTGTGTGTTACCCCGTCCATGAATGGAATATGTTATAACCTCTGTCCTGTTCCAATAGACGTATTATATGTTTATAATCTATAGTGTGTGTTATCTTAACTATATTAATTCTACTAAGTGTCTTGTTTAATAACAACAAATTTAAATTATGACTTATATACCTACTTAATTGTTTTTTTTTTTCATTATAACTAACATTGAAGTACCTAATTCTACTTTTATACATTTATAAATGTATAAAAGTAGAATTATACACCTCCTGCTCACTTATAACTTATATTTGTTTTGGTTGATCGTCAAAGGAGGTAAAACATCTTTTACAGATGAACATTTTATGTTCGTGTAATTTTATCTGGCTACATACAAATCGTGATAAATTGGATATGTTTAGGTATAGTGAGATATTTCATCGTATTTTTTTAATAAAATTAAATAAAAATGTTCGTTTGTTTGTTTTTCTTCGTCAACTAATTTTAATGGATAAACTTCATAATATCATTAAATAAATGCCTTTTTTTCTTCTCTTTTTTTTTCCTTTTCAACTCATAAACATTAACCGACACCCTGGGATTATTTTTTCAAACAATTTAATATTGTCGATAGGTGTCAGAAAACAGACTGAAAAAGTTGTATTTTTCTTTTAAGATTTTATAGATTTCATCGATACGATATTTGTATTTTTCTATACCTAATATGTCTCGTGAGAATTGCCCACTTAAACATAACTCATCATATTTTGTGGGTTGATAATTTCATTTTTGTTTTTAATACAGGCAAGTAATGGAATATAAGATGAGTATTTTCATTATTATTCATTATTTATCAATGAGCCCATTGATGTAAAACGGTAAACCACTAACAACAATCCAACTATTTTTTCTAGAATCCAATACCTCTGCCAATATGTGTATCGTCTTCCTCGATAATCTCGAAACGGCTATATTATACTAATTTTGTCATTAATTTTTTCAACGAATTTTCAAATTTGGTTGAATCGGTTCCCAGAACAGCAATGCAGAGGCGTATTTAAAAGGACGCTATACCACTCATTTTTATGGAGTTTATATATAAAATTTTTAAGTTTTTTGAAAATTTAATGATTAAAATATTTTTTAAAGTAATCAATTTTTGATTACTTTAAAAAGTATTTCTTGAGACTATTATAGTCTCATATCTGTACCACTTTTTGTTGTTGTGTAATCACGACATTTGTTCAAAAACTACTTGTGGCTTTCTGATCACAGTTTGAACAAAAATTATCATAAAAGAGAAATAATTACATTAAATAAAAGCTGAAAACATAAACTAAGATTGAGTATAGATTTTTTGTTTTATTCGATACGTATATTTAAACATCTAAAATTTTCAATTGAAAAACGTCATATTTCTAAATTTTCTAATTTAAAATAAGATTTGAAAAAAATTATTTTAACTAAAAAAACATTATTTTCTCTATAATAAATATTCCCATATATCATATTATGTTTAAATGATCCCTAATTTACTGTGTAAATATTCAATTCAAAAGTACAATAAGCACATTAATAAATTAATTTCACTTCTTTAATATACAATAATAATAATAATAATAATAATAAAATCATAAATATGTGGTTTTTAAATTTTTTAACTTAAATTTTGAGTTCAAAAAGACACTAGAATACTGGGTTTTTAATAAGTAAATCAAAAATCCCAATTTCAATAATAACAATAATAATTCAATTCAATAATAATCACACTGCACAGAATTAAAGAGAAAATAAATGTGGAAGATGACAGTGGTATTCGGGCACCCTATTCTATACTATATATCATGTGAAAGTGATAGGTATAATTATTTTCGCATCAATGCGTCGTATCCTGGAAACTGCATAGGTATATTTTGATATAGAATATATACCACCTACTTCCTTATATATCATATATCGTATGTATTAAATACATATATTAGATAATCAATAATATGTTTACACAATGTGGACTAAAATATTTTTAAGTATAAATTAGTTGTAATATAGTAGATGGATAGTGAAAAACACATCTTAAATAAAATGTATAGATAGTATGGTAGTATAATAGGCATATATTTGGAAATTTTGTTTTTCAATTAATTTATAAAAAATCATTATAATTATGAATATATTAATTAATAAATACTAAATAGTAAATATAAATTAGATTATATTGAAAAAACGTACATTTTTCATACATTGAAAAGAATATAGGACATTCTCCCCCCGCGGACATTCTTCCCCCGTTCGTCCCCGGTGCGGTAGGACATTCTCCCCCCGTTTTTTTTTCCTACCTAGGACATTCTTCCCCCGAAAAATTTACTTTTATATAATCAAATAAAAACAACAGTTATTATATTAGGTATATTATTATAAATATATATTATATACAATTTAGGTATATTTCTACTTTACCAGAGAATTCGATTTTTAGAATTATTTTTATTTTCGAGGTTATGTAGTTTTTGGCGCTGAAAACGATGGTGCAATCAGAATTTGGCAATCGGACTTAAAGTTTAGAAGTTGTAGCAATTTAAAGTTAGATGATTTTATATATCCAGTCAATTTTACCTGTCGTATCTATACCTACGTCCTGTAGTTTAATGGCAAAATACGGCGACGGCCGGTAAAATTCAGAGTGCGCGGACCCCGGCTCGAAGCTGCCTTTTTGTTTTGCATTTTTAATTAACTAATTTTATTTTTTACCAAAGTCACCACTCATAACTGTTGTTTATATTTGATTATATAAAAATAAATTTTTCGGGGGAAGAATGTCCTAGGTAAAAAAAAAACGGGGGGAGAATGTCCTACCGCAACGGTGACGAACGGGGGAAGAATGTCCGCGGGGGGAGAATGTCCGGATACCATTAAAAAGTGTGTTGTAAAATGTTGTTAGCGATATGAAATGAAAATATTATTATACATATTTTGACACGACTTAAACCCTGCAGTAGAGTATATATGCATGAGTATTTAGTAAACGCGGTACAAAATTTATGTAACGTAAGTTTGAATGCAACTAGGGATTTTGTAGAATTTGCATACTAAAAGGATTATAGAATAGGCAAGGTAAAGTATCATGTATGTAGTGTATTTCTATTATTATTATTATTATTATTAATTATTATTACTATCATATTATTGGAAATTTTGATGTACGTGCTTTTGGAATAATTTATCAAGATATCAATTTCATGTCATTTTTCGTATCTGAAGGATTATAATATGCTGTAATATATTTAGAATAATTATATTACTATATGCCATTTAATTAATGTGCATGTTTTTCAATCTGTATACTAATAAAAAGTAATTTCGAAAAAGTACATATATCAAATATTTTTTTTAGTATTGCATGATTCACAAATCAACGTCAAAATATAGTAATTACTTAATTATAATTCAATAATTGTTATCAATTATAATATTTATAGTTCTTTAACTCATTCCAATGCATCCACACATATTACATTATGTATACCTTCAAACCTTTGGTTGAATTTCATTTTCTGATAGTCCATCAAAATATATAATGGATTGTTTGATTTTCATATCCATTTTTCACAATCACATTATATTATAATATTCCTTAAAAGCACTTTTAAAAATTATTTTAAATAATAAAAATATATTCATCGCAAAATAAACGGCAATAAAATAGTATTTTAGAGTTGAATCGCCTATCACTTATAGAATTTATATATCAATTCTATAAATAATAGACCTATAGAGGACAACATTTAGAAGACAATTATATCAGAGTATTTTTAAATATATAAAATATATTCCTATATAATATATAAAAAGTAACGATATAAAAAACGTAAAAAAAATTTTTTTATAGGTAATTTTAATAATGAGTGGAATATTCAGAAAATTATAAAATCCCGATGTGGTTGTCTCTGAAATATTGCCGCCTACAAATTTTATAATAAGTGTTGAAAAAACTTTGTACTGAAAAAATGAAGAAAAATTACTTCTCTATTACATTAGACATATTTATATATACTATAACCATTCAGTGCAGGAAGTCTGTGTATTGATTTTTTTGTTTTCAATAATATATTATGATAGCGATAAGAATACATTTTGTGTAGGTACCTATACCATTTTGGATTAGATATATAAATAATATTTATTCGTCATTTAACAAACATAATATAGACAACATTGATCATATAAATTTATCAAATAAATGTTATGGAAGGTGTTATTCGATAAATAATATTATAACGTATATAAAACATTAGAAATTTATATCAATCTATAGGTACTGATATTATTAAGTATAAAATATATAAATAAATTACAAAGCACACACAACTACTACATTACTACATTACTACATTATTAGGGTAGTAAATGTTTCGCTACAAATGCATTATTTTTTCGATTTTTGTTAGACATGGCTTTTTTAGTAAACAATTTGAATCATATAACATAATATTTATTCAATTACTTTTCATTTTACATTTTTTTACATTTTGGATTTTTACGTATTTTTAAATTTTGTTTTTTTTTTTATATTTTTATGTCTTGTTTTCTTTTTTTATTGCATATATTTTCTTAATTTTTATAAATTTCCGCATGTATTAATATATTTTACATGCAGGGCACAATTTTTTCAACTTTTTAAATACAAATTTGAAATTGAATTTTTTATAATTTTTACATATTTACATTTTTAGATTTTAAATCAGTTCATGTTTTAACTACTAAACGACATAATTGTCGTGCAGTAAAATATTATTATCACCTAGTTTTTTTTTTTTTTTAGCTTTTACAGCCCGTGTAGGACTTTGCTGCCCCAACCACTCCTCTCCATTTAACTCGTCTTCACTGTCTTCAATTCTTGTGCCTTCTGATATTCCAGTAATATCTGAGACAAAGATGGGAAGATAGAGTGAAGTCAGATTATCGCCTAGTATAATATGGTATTTTTAATAATTGAGCAACATTGATTTTAAATTAACAAACATTTTAACACGTCCTTAAACAAAGATTATTTTAATATTATAAAACTTCATTTCATTCAAATTCATTAAAAATTTTTACTTTATTTAGGTACGAATAATAAAGTATAAAGAACATAATATTGTAATACATTAAATTTTTAGAATAATATTATTTTTATTTTTCGCAAATCTTTCTTTATTAAAATAAATAAACCAATACAGTGAATAATCATTAAAAAAAATTCTAATAAGTTATCAATTATTGTAATGAGTAACGGTTAATATTTATTTTTCTAATTTTCAATATTCGTATAAACAAATATTAAGGAATAACGAATACTATAGGGACACAGAAGTGGCTATTTATAATAAGAGGTCGCTACACATGTGTTATTTTATCATAAAAAACTGTTTTCCAACAAAAAATTGTTCTCGGGCTGTAGTTAAAACCATATATTAACACAATATTGTAGATAAAAGTATCTGTATTCTACCATCATCTTTTAAAAAAAATATAAAATCTTAAATAGTTATTAGTTTTGTAAAAACCATTTTTTGGAAAATTCGTACAAAAAAATAGCGACGATAGAACTACAGCCCGAAAACAATTTTTTTTTTTGCAAAACAATTTCTTTTAAACAATTACCGTGATTACATAACAATGAGAAACGGTACTGACACAGAACTATTTTTTAATTATTTTTAAAATGTAAAAAGTATTTTCAAACTATAAGATTTTTTTTAAATTTAAATTTCATAAAAATTGCCTATATAGAACCCCCTTAAAAATCACAAGAGTGGCGTCCTCTTAAGGGGTCGAATTATAATATTTATAAACACAACTTTGAACTGATATACTCAAGACAATGGCTACTAAGCAGCTAACGTTGCCACTAACTTCTTAAAATATTTATGAATTGATTAATGAATATGCTCTACATGCACTGTACTGCAACAAAAAAACCCATGGTAAAACGGTTAAAATTTCACAGAGGTCATTAAAAATTCTTTCTATGAAGAATTTTAATTTTAAATAAAAATAACTAATAATAAAACAAAAATACTCAAATACCTATATATATATATATATATTACACATCACTTGGCCACTTTCATCTCATTTAATATTGAACTCATATTTTATATCAAAAAAATCACATTTATATTACAAATACTACCTCTAAAATGGTTGAAATGTTAAAAATGTCTGAAAATGTTTAATGTATGATAATTATGCCACTATTAATACCTATACGCAAACTGAATCATGTTATTGAAAATAATTAACTTAGTTAAGATACATTAAATTAACCTAAATTCCTTCACTTAAAAGTTCAATGGTAATCAAAAATCAACTCAACTGGTTAAATGTAAAGTAAGTAATATAAAATAAATCAACATCGTTTCAACATCATTTTGTATAAATACAATAAACACCTTTTTATATGTATATACTGAATTTCAGTGGCGTATTTTCATTTAAAAAAATTAAATATGACGAGCCGAATACAATAATAATCCAAATAAAGGAAGATAAAAATTACATATTTGGTGCAAATATAAAAACTAGAATAGCTTTCACAATTACCTAAAAATAACTATTTTTTGATTAATAATTTTGACGAAATCGTATTTTTACTAACTACTAGACCATCGGTTTCAGATCAATAATGGACACACCAATCTAGCAAAATGAAAAGTCCCATTATTCGCACATATGCGAATTGGGTCGAATAAACTCACCAATTACGTAAATAAATAACAAAATTAAACGTAGACCTATAGAATGAACCCAACAATAAAATAAAATAAACTAAAAATATCCAACACTAGCAAAGGCACCAATCTGGCACAGACATAGTTCAAAAGCGGTCCATACACGCAAACGCAAACGAAAAAACCTAAAGATAATCTTTAATTTCTAAAATTGCTTCAATCTTGTCATATTGAGTTGGAGAGTCGTAGTCTAGCTGGTAAGGTTGATCTTTCAATCTCTTATCTCAATAGTGTCCCTAAGGTTATCCATCACTCAAAAAAACTCCAGTCAACACCTACTTCCAAACAAACTAAAATAAACCATCTATCAAGTCAACATGTAGTCTCCGGTTATTATCAAAACTGCAGAGACCTTCGTACTAAATTTAAGAATGTTAAACGTAATATTATTTCTTTTACTTATGCTTTTATTGTTTTAACTGAAACTTAGCTTAATGATATTCATTACGATAATGAACTTGGTCTACACAACTATAATATTTTTAAATTTGATAGATGCTCACAATCTAGTTCCTGTAAAAGAGGAGGAGGTATCCTGATCGCTATCTGCAATGACATTCTACCTGTTAATTTAAGTATTTCCCATTCTAACTTTGAACAACTATTTGTTCGTTTTTTTTTTATATAAATTTATTATTTGTGGAGTATATATCCCTCCTGATTCTCCAGCATCTACATATGAAGCGCATACGTCTTCCTTTAAGTCTGCTCTATCTCTTTATCCTAAGCATGCTTTTATAGCTTGTGGCGACTATAATCTACCTAATATATCGTGGGAAAACAACGATTATGGTCTAATTTACAATTAATCTTCCATCATGCATGTTCCATGTGTTTCTGAAGGGTTCACCTATAATGGTTTTTTCCAATCTAATAGTATCTTAAACTGCAATAGCTCTCTTCTTGATTTGGTATTCACTAACTTATGTAACCTTACTACTACCCATGATCCTCTATTACTTCTTGATTTATATTATCCTACCTTACATATTTCCTTTAAAATGTCTCCCTTTATTCCCTCTTTCGATAGTTCACATACTTTCTTTCACTTCGCCAAAGGAAATTATAGTAAAATTGATTCTTTCTTATCGTCTTTTAATTGAGTGTTGACTTTTCGCAACTTGATTGTAACTCCACAGTAAACTCATTTTATGATGCTCTTCACTATTCAATCTTAACCTATATTCTTCAATTATGTTTTGTTAAATCCACCTTTCCATCCTGGGTTAATAAAGAATTTAAAAATCTCTTATTTAAAAAAAATGCTCACTCTCGGTTTAAATTTACTAACGATCCATTTGATCATAAAGAATTCTCACTGTTTCATGCTAAAAAGAAGCTCTTATCCAAAAAATATTACTCTTACTTTATACAGCACTCTGAAAATTGTCTTAAAAAAGAACGTCATAAATTTCGGAACTTTATCAGGAACAACCGATCCACTAATTGCATTCCTAAATCCTTTATATATATAACGGTGTAAATAGTAAGGATGAACAAGAATATGCTAATTTGTTCTCCACCTATTTAAACTCTGTATATTCCACTCAAATAGACAATAATACCGATCTTACTAATTTGGATATTTTACTATTTGATCTGCCCAACAATTGCACCTTCTCTGTTGATGATGTTTTTCATGATTTGTTTATTTTGAAAGAATTAGGTCAATTAGTCCTGATGCATTATCTGGCTTGTTTCTCTACAACTTGAGATATACGCTAGCTTTTCCTCTATGACTCGTTTTTAATCGGTCATTATCTGAAGACATATTCACTGATTTATGAAAACTTAGTTATATCTCTCCAGTCTTTAAATCCGGTGATGTCTCTATGGTTGAAAACTACCGTCCTATCTCAATTTCGTCACATGTTTCCACATTATTTGAATCTCTTGTCTTACGTTGCATTCAGCCTTTTATCAATCCCATCTTAATGGATGAGCAACATGATTTTTGCCTTGGAAGATCAACTATCACATGTAATATCACTTTCTGTAACTACATATTTAAGGCTTTTATTGCTCATTCCCAAGTGGACGTGATCTATACTGATTTTTCTAAAGCTTTCGATCGGGTAAATCACCATATTTTACTTAGTATACTTTCTTTATTAGGCATAAGTGAGCCTCTTTTGTCCTGGCTTGCATTGTTTATTAAAAATAGAAAGCAATGGGTAAAAATTCATGGTGTTGTTTCTCCTCCTATTTACGTGTCTTCTGGTGTACCTCAAGGTGGTCATTTATCCCCTCTGCTTTTCACTTTATTTATTAACAGGGCTAACCGGATTTTATGTGATTCACGATTTCTGGCATTCGTTGATGATATGAAATTATTTCTTCAAATTAATTCTATAACTGACCATCACCTTCTTCAAAATGACCTGAACATACTAGTGACTTGGACTGAGACCTTAGGTCTATCATTAATGTTTCTAAATGTCATTCAATGTCATTCACTCGTTAATACTTTACATACTTAATACTCGTACATACTTCATTAATAATAAATCTATTTCATATTCTAATTCAGTTCGTGACTTAGGTTTCATTCTTACTCCTACACTCGGTCCTAACCTGCACATTGATAGTACTTGCTGCAAGGCGCTTAAAACTTTAGGTTTTATCAAGCGTGTAGTAAATGAGTTTAAATTGTCCACTCCTCTTAATGCTTTATACTGTGCTTTTGTCAGACCTATATTGGACTATGGCTCAGTTCTCTGGGACCCTAGTACAGCTACGTCTTCTTATCAGCTTGAACGAGTTCAACGTAAATTCCTGAAATTTGTCAACTATACACTTAAAATAGATTGCCTTACTCATATTTACTCTCCTGTTTTATCCCATCTTCACTTAGATTGTCTAGCTGACCGTAGACATACAGCAAATTTAACTTTTATTTTAAATTTATTAAATGGCAAAATAAACTCTCCTACTCTATTATCACAAATTCCATTTAAAGTACGTTATCGTTTCACACGTCAATCTGTCCCATTCCACATCCCACTGTTTAGTTCTTACTATGATAATAATCAACTACTCTATCCCTGCATGGTACAAATTAATTGGGATCCCTCTTTTTCTTATTCTTAATTAATTTGTTTTCATTTTTTTATTATCTATTTTTATTATTATTATTTCATTATTTGTCTATTATTGTTATTATTATGTTAATCTTATTTAAAGCTGTTTGGCGTTTATTATTTAAATAAATAACATAGCCGACTCTCCTGACATTCTTCACAAATTGCACTGGTGAATACTCTGTGATCAACCACTGCGATCTCTCCTCGGACCACAACCCGATCACAATGATAATTAATGATTGACCAATAACTGCTTGTCCACCAAAAATTATGATAAGTATCAATTGAACTAAGTTTGAGACCGAACTCGTTAATAAAATTAAATTATCCAGAGATATTCTTAAGTGTCTAAGTGAAATAGACCATGTCTATGTGACATCATCTATCCAATCTGCGATATCAAACAACAAATACACGTTAAATAAAACGTCAATTCGGCTCAGACTTACATCTACTCTTTAAAATACGAACCAAATAGATCATACAAAAAAATTGGCAACGGATACATGACTGGTATAAAAATAATGCTAAATGCTCAAATAGTTTACGTGAGGAACCTTCTCGCGGATCATAGACAAGCTAAGTGGGACAACTTCACAGCAAACTTAAAGTTCAGCGATAAATCCATTTACAAATTGAATTGTAAGCTCTTGCACAAGCCACCAGCTTTCCACTTCTTTCCTTAAGTGAAGAAAGTATTAGTGATAACCTATCTAAATCAGAACTATTTGTAAATACAATAAAACAACAATTCTGGCCACTGACTTCAAGAAGTATAATACTCGATACAGCAAATACTCAATAATAGGAATATCTCATCAGACTATATCACTCTTAAAGAGGTATGTGATATACTCAAAAAACTCCCCTGTAGGAAAGCACCTGGACACGATAATATCACCAATACCGCCCTCAAACGTATGCCCAAATATACAATTATTCTACTATCAAAAATACTCACAGCATGCTATAGAACATTATATCTCCCAAAAGCTTAGAAAAGCGCCACTATCGTAATGATACCTAAACCCAAATAGAGCCATTTATATCCGGAAAACTATAGACCTATCTCACTTTTTGTCACCTTATCCAGAGTATTGGAAAAAAACAATTTTTCCAAGACTTCGAAAATATATTATACCCAGGTCAGTACAATATGCATACAGTCCGAAGTACTCTGCAATCACTCAACTTGTAGAGTTAATTGACAACGTTCAACTACAATAAAAGTAATCAAACAGCGGCGATCTTGTTAGATATGGCCAAAGCCTTCGACAGGGTTTGGCATGAGGGGCTATTACACAAACTCAGACTATACAATACACCAGTTCACTTTATCCAACTTATTCACTGTTTCCTAACAGACAGTGCTTTTAAAATTAAGGTTGTTAATCAACTCTCCAGCACCCAAACAATTGAAGCAGTAATTGTTTCCCAAGGGTCATCGTTGTCTCCACTACTACATACTGCATACATAAATGACATACTTGTCATACCACAAGTAACGGTGGTCCTGTACGCTGATGACACAATGTTTTATACATTCAATAAAAATCAAAAATATGCAGCACTACGCCTTTAAAAATAAATAAACCATACAACAGAATGGCTCAATAAACGGAGACTCCGGCTAAACACAACTAAAATAAAAGCTATAGTTTTGGGTACGAAACAATACAGCACACTCTCAAAACTCAAAATCAACGGAATAAACTTAGACTGATCATCCAATACGAAATACCTCGGAATCTCACTAGACCGGTAACTATCCATGAACATCCAAGTAGCTGAAATGATAAGCAAAGCCAAAGGTGCAAGGGCTGCACCATACCCTGTACTAAATAGGAGATGTCCCATCCCGACGAAGACGAAAATTTCAATTTTCAAGATATTCATCAAGCTAATCATACTTTACGCAATAAAAACCTGGGGACCTCTCATTTCCAAAACTAATTCGACAAAAATAGAAACCATCCAGAATATTGCAATGAGAACAATCACTGAGGCTCACTACTTAACGTATGATTCCTCAATACTAAATTCCTTCTGCATTCTCATCATATACGAATCCGCTAACCAAGCCACCAAGTCAGCACTTTACCGCACATCATCGTCAAGATTCTCACATCTCCAGCAACTTGGTAGAGCACATCCCCCAAATATGGACAAATAAGTATATAATAGGTATAATACATATAATGGTACAATAGGTAGTACGAATACAAAACCGTATTTTCGTTGTCAGAGAAATGGGAATTTTTTTTTAAATTATTAAAATCGGTATTTTTGTTGGCAAACTAGAAGTCGACAAAATGAAAATGAACCAGTATTGTATTGATGCACCCAAAATGTAAATAAAAAAGAAGTAATAAATAAATATAATATAAAAAAAAACCCATTGATTTTGAGTTTATGTACGAAAAGTATTAATAATAATGTGAATATTTCTTTAGTTGTTAAACCATTAAAATTAATTTATGTTATGAGTATCTAAAAGTATGTTAACTATGAATTTTGTAATGATTCGTAATCAGTTTTAAGATATTATATTGAAAGTAAACATTTATAAAATGATAAAAAGGAATTTTGAATGAGTTATTTTTTTTTTAGAATATCATTAAGACGACCTCCATTATTAAAGAGTTCCGTATAGTTAATTTTTAAGAAATTTTAAGAAAAATCAAAATTTAATAATTAAAAAATGTGTAAATATATTTTATCTATAAATAGTGCCAATGTCCACACTGCTGCAAATTTTTTTGTAATAACGACATTTGTTCAAAAACTATTTTTGGCTTTCTGATCAGTATTTAACCAAAAATGATCATAAAAAGGAAATGGTTACACTACATAAAATATGATAACTTTAACTATGCCTGAGCATAAAATTTTTTTCGATACGAATATTTGAACACCTAAATTCTGCATACATATATATAGTACCCATACCTAAAGAAACATATAGATAGTTTAAATGTATAAATCCTGATATTTTTATTTACATAATGTAATTATGAACTATTTTTTTATTAATTCGAATTATTTTTAATAAAAAATATTATTTACTTAGGTATATAAAAAAAAACAATAAGTTATTTTTAATTCTTTAACATTCATTATTTTAAATCTGTTAATGTGGTCGAAATACGTATTCCGGCGAACAAGGTCACCGGTTCAACTCCCGTATAGCAAAGGTAGGTAGGCAACTAGGTTTTTTCGGCTGGTGGTATCTGATCTCTTGTGAAATCCAGCCATAATTACGTAACCTATTCAATAATTTGGTAGCTATGCTTGTCGTAGCTATCAAGAACCATCTTCGGCTCCCCTAAAATGTGAGGATGTCAACCTGAGCTTGTTAGAGTTTGGAAAATAAGAGGATATAAAACTGTTAATTTTTTTATTAGTTTTTTCCTAAATACCAGGAAATAGTTTTGGACTTCAATAAATCGTAAAACGCGAAAAAAAAAATTGAAAAAAAAACTTTCATTAGTGAAATTAATTACAACTCGACAACTATACAAGACCATATTATATATTAAATTTGATAACAACTATATTATATTATAGTATATAGTATATATTATATAATGCACCTATATACATAACTTAAATCGTGATCGTTTTCTTTAATTAAGCGTTAGCCCCGAGCATTGTTTTAAAGTTTACAACTTTATATATAGTTTATTACATCGAAATATAGCTTTTGTTTTCGCATAATATGCGTATAAACTAAAATCATACACAATATATTTTGTTATATAATATAAGACAAATAGCTATAAGTATATATATATCATTTATCGACAAATCCTTAATTTGAATTTTTCAAATCAATCAATATAATATATATATTATTCCTATTCATAAATATTTATTATAAATTATAATACTTCATACAATTATTTCCCCCATTTATTATATTATGATCACGGAACATTTTATAATTATAAAATATTTAATAAATATTAAGTTCTGAGCGTAATATAATGCGTAAATGTAGCGAAAACAATATTGCTATTCTATATTATATATAAATATTATATTTATTTATATATTATTTTAGACTCATTTGTTCGGAATAAAATGATCGGATGTAATATCTCAAAGTCGTAATTTATTTACTGTGTATGTAAACGATTGGATTTCATATATATATATATATATATATAAGTATGCAAGGGACGTAGATTTATAATATTGGTAATATATTTTGTCAACTCTATAATAATAATAATAATAATAGGTAGGTAGTCAATTTGTATGTCATTCGATATTTTCCATTTTTCCTTTCGTAAAATCGTATGGAGCATATTATATACCTTATATTCCTACACAAACAATTCAAATACCCAACTGCTAAATAATACATAAACATTGAAATCAATATTCACGTTATAAAATAGTGCCTATATAGACAATGAATAAGTAGGTACCTACCTATACAATATTTTATTACTGTCGTATACTTATGTGTCTGCAGTTACAACAATATAATATTAAATATCTATATATTATACCATAAATGTGACAATGGACACATGTCATACACTCATATTGGGTGGATTTTTTTAACATAATTTAAAACGGTATAATTTTCTCAATCATTTTTTTTTTTTTTTTTTTTTTTTTTTAATTTTTGTTTTTTAATTTAATTTGAAACAATCCTAATATAAGTAATATATTTTAGAATTTTTACAAAAAATAATCAAATTTTTCACTGTAATGACTTTTTACTCAATATAAATAAAATAAAACCTAAATCCACAAAAATTTACTTTTTATTGTAAGCAAAGTAACAAAATTACCGTCTTCGGTGAAAAATACAGACTGAAATCCCATAATAATATTATTCGTATTTGCTTATAATAAAAAGTAAATTGTTGTGGATTGAGGTTTTATTTTTTATATATAAATTACCTATACATGTACTTAAATTATAAATACTAAACGATGACTTTTTCCTCGTTAAATTTTTGTTGTGTAACTATGAATTATACATTTATATTTTTGAAATTAATAACTCAACAAGAAATATTTCTTTAAAAACATTGATGTGTAATGTATATACATAATACACGTCGAATATTGAATCAAATGTTTACTAATAACATTAAAAGTTCATAAAAGAGAGGAATATATAGTGCAAAGGATAATAAAATTGGTCTATATACTTGTATACTCCATAATATTCTTATCTAAAATTAAAAAACTATCATATGGTAAACTGCATCAGTTCAATTTTCAATATATTTTACATATCTTCAGAAGTGAATAAAATTATTTTCATATACATTTTCAAATATATATAATACACCCTATATTAGAATATGTATATAATGTGTGTTGCTATTCAAAAAAAGTTTAAAAGTAAATTACCGTCGATATAAAATAAAATAGTAAAAATAAATATAGATATTAATACGAGTATTAATATTAATAATAGGTATTTTACTATATAGGTACTACATAATAATATATGTTTTATACTTATTATATTTCAGTATTTATCTATATTTATCTTTATAGTGTTGTCTTTTTGGGCGTCACTTGTAATAAAATATAAAATAAATAATGTATATAGATTTACAACGTCATATTTATCAGAATTACAAACTAAGATATTGAGGACTCGACATACCGTGTATGGCAAGAAGGTGTGCGGTATATTTTCCTAAAAGTTCAATATATAGGTGGTACTTTACGTAACTTTTTGCTTTCTTTCTTCAATTAACTTATCTTAACTGAGTTAAAAAAAATCATTAACTTGCCCATCATTGTTTATTAGTATACATGGTAAGGCCTAGTGTCGTAGCCAGGATTTTTATTTGGGGGAGGGCTGATAATTTTTTATATAGGGGAGGCTTAAATAGGATCCTTTATACGTTTGGTATGCCAATATGCCGTAGTTATACTTTTAGGATTGGTCTCTGTACATATTTTCACTTACTAAACTGCGTAGTTAATTAAATTATTAGTAATCCTTATTATTGATTTTATAGTATACCTACTTATATTGTATGATATATTTTATAATACTATACAATTAATTTCCTTAATTTTAAAAGAAAGAATGGAAGAAATGATGAATTTTCTTTTGTACCTATTAATAAAATGCACAAAACATTTTAAAAATGTGATGCTATGCAGTACACTATGCAGTGGTGGATCTAAGAGTTAAATGCTGGTCGGAAAATGCAGAGAGAAGTCTCAACCCATAGGTAGGTTTATTTTGGTTCATTCTTATAATTTGTCAATGAACTACTAATTTCTATCGATAATAAAATATTAATTTTATATTTTTATAGGTACATAATTTATATTAAAGCCCATTTTAATATTAGGTATCTAGTTATTATTTTTAAAACGTATTAATTGGACCTACTAAATTAAATTAACTTTATATTTTATATAGGTACCTACTTGTATTTTTTGTGAATTAGGTAACTCAATAAGGTTAGTCTTATTCTATTTTCAGACTTTTCATTTGATTTTAATATATTTATTATATGCGTAACACATACAAGTACACTGTACACAACAACAACGTACAAAATGGTTCGAAAAACGAAAACCACAGCCCGAAACGATAACATATTGTGTGTGTGATTGAAAACAGTGAAGGAGACGCGAGTAATAATATATACCTAAATACGACTGATATGTAACAGTGCACACTTGAATATAGAATATTATAAAATTTACACAATAATAATATTACACAGAATGTGTCGTACTACACACAATTAAGCTGCTTCATCTGCACTATAAGATAAAAAAAAAAGTCTCTCAGTTATAGGAGGTAAAGAAGCTAGTAATTCGAGGGAAGTCAGACTTTTGAAAGTTGAAGAATTGTATTATATAGGAATACATAATACAATATACATATTTATTTATATTTTTGTAAAAAATATTGCCAATACTCCTTATAACAGACCCGTAATACTAACTTATATTATACTATAATTATATTTTTTATAAAACTGATAATCACAATTAATTTTTTACAATACTAATGATTTATCTTTGGTTTCAAGATTAAAATAAAATTAATAATATTTTATGTTACTCGTATTATCTGTATTCTATACTAGGAGCAGTGAACTTTTTTTAGCCCATGTGCCAACATTTTGCAATCAGTTTCAAAACATTTTTATTTTCCAAAAAATATAGTCAGTAAGAATAGAAAAAAAAACAACAAAAGTCACATTATTTTTGAACTGAGTTTAATATTTTATTATCTATTTCTATGTACTTATTTATTTAAACTTGACCAACGTGCTACCTTTAGCAGTTAGCACACTTGCCATAGATTATTGACTATTGTGCTATGCATACCTAATACCTATACACATTGTTCTGACTAATAGGACCAATTGCCATCAATCATCTGTATCTACTTGCAAAACCTAAAAAATTCTGCAATTTCAATTTACTGAGAATAAGTGAATACTGCGAAATAAATAATATGAATTTTTATTATTTTATTGTGTTCAATTTCATTTGTATTTTCAAAATAAATATATATATATATATATATATATATATATATGTATGTGTGTATGTGTTAAAAAAAGGTTATTAGTTATAAGTGTATGGATTTAACGACAGATTCAATCAATTGAATTTGATATAATTTAATGTACATTTTGATTCTGGGTAATAATCCAACTTAATACAGTACCACTGGACTCTCTAGACCCCTATCCTGTAAATGTGCCTCAGTTGATAATAACTGATAATAATGTCATCATTGCCTGAACTGTAATTTCCGTTATAACACATTGATAAAATAAAATACGAATATCTAATAATGAAAAAAAAGTGATAAATGATAATAAAGTTATTGCAGAAAAACTATAAAATTTAATTTTTACAAAAATAAATCACTGAAAAAATCCCATTAACTTGTGATAACATGATTTCGTGCCTATATTAACAATATTAAAATTTCAATTAAAAATACGTTTTATATTTTTTCATTTTAGAAATGACTGCTAAATCACGATTTAACAGGGATGGGGGGGGAATAATATAAAATTATGTAAAACACTAAAACTAACAATTAGCTATAGGTAATATTGAGAATCATCAATAAAATGTATATATTAATATCATATAAGTATATCCTAGTTTACAGTAATTTGTTACTACATATATTTTGTTTATATTTGAAAATTTACAACATTTTGGCAGCAAAAGTCAAAGATTATAAAGTTTACAACAACCATGAATTCTTCCAATTATTATTCTTTTATTTTTTACATTTACGTACAGGGTTAACCAGGGAGCTTTGCAAGCTTCAAATAATGCCAATTATTTCCGTCGTTGGGAACTAATTAATTATATAGGTAGGTACATGAAACACGAAAATTTTTCTCGAAAAGTACTTAATGATATCACTATAGTAGTAATATTACTGACTAAATGCATAGAACACTATGGCCTGTGAATTGGATCTTGGGAATATTTTTATACGATGATAATATTGCCCCTGTGTAGAAAAACCTGTACAGTAGAGTATATGGTATATTTTATGACATGTTTGATATTTATTTTACCCTTTGTCTACAAATTTGGTAACAAATTTCAAATACTTAGGGGTAAACACTAATAAGAACGCCAACCACGAAGAAATAAGACTAAGATTTATGGCAGCAAATAGATGTTATTTAGACTAATACCCCTATTTAAGTCAAAGCTTTTATCGTGGTGAACACAAATAACCCTATACAAAGTACTGATGAGATGAACAACTTTATATGCATGTGGCAACAACGAAGAATGATGAAAATTAATTTTCTGCATTCAAACTAAAAGATATTTGGACCAAAAAGGACCGTTCAAAGTGAATACGAGATAAGGAAAAACAAAGAAATAGAAAAACCGTACAGAGAAACTAATATAGTCCTCGGGATCAGTAGGCTGAGCTAGATCGGAGATGTATGGAGGTCAGAAGGTCCCATTAGTTTGGCCACAAGGTAGAAACCGGACACAAGATGACCAAGATATCACTGTTAGAAGTGGAAAATGACAAGCAATCAGCAAATGACAGAGAGAGATTGAGGCATTTAGTAGTTATGACAATTGACCTTAACGGCCCTTATAAAACCAAGAAGACAAATTAAATCAGCCATTTCGAAAAGGCATTCAAAAAGACCATTTCTTCAAAATAACTATGTAGACTTTGGAACGTTTAATTAAGAAACAAAGTTTTTAATTGGAATAGCTCTAATAGCCTAGTGGCTAGTATACCTATATATACTAATGTTTTTTTTTAATTCACTGGTTACTAATATTAACTAATATACAATAATTCAAACCAGAGACTAGAACCGAAATGAAATTAATCGGTTCCAGAACCTTTTTATCTGGAACTGAAATTGAACCGGAAATTATAAAACTGGTTAATATTGGTTCCAAAAACTATTTTATTGAAATTTATAAATGTGAGTTTTTTTTCTAAAGTACCTTTATTTTAGATGAAACATTACAGCACAACAATTATTAAATGTTACAATGTTTGATATACATAAGTCAGATCATCAATTTTCTTTTTTTTCTTGAATTTCGGATGGGTTTTAACCTCTAAAACCACTTTGCGTTCGCCCCTGTTATGAAAAAATATAAATAGGTATGTAAACGCACATACATTTTCAACGTTAACACAAAAAAAAACAATTCTATAGAGTTGTTAAAATTATTGATAGATAGCAGATACCATATATAATAAGAAAATAATTAATTTATGTATTTTTTTTAAGAACCGGTATATACCATTGTAACGATACAGTTTCACTGAGTCATCACTTTATGTCTCTCTCGGTGTTTTTACTTAAGTAGGCATACGGTGACGCAAAGTACGAGATGCGTGTATATATTTGCAAATATAATAGTCGAGTGAAAACATATAAAGATGATATCAGTAAAATTAAAACATTAAATAACAATTCATATTTCTCATAAACTCGCTGAAACTCGTGCTCCGCTTCACCTGTGGATTTAATAACTACCCTCCTGTTAAATATGCATCTTATTACATTGAATACTATTATATATGGTTAGTATTAAGTTGACTTTATTAATATTAATATACATAATGTATGACACAATTAAGAGTGGAAGAATAACATGGTTGTATTATTGACAACTGTAAGTTAGTTTAAAATAAATGATTACAAAATAATGATAACAAATCACAAACATGATAACATTAATTGATAATATAGAACACTTCCAAAATCAGGGTTACTCGGGTGAAAGTATATTTATATTTTATAATAATATTTTAGTTAATAATAATAAATCTTTGTCGCCGTTGCTAGATTGTGTTGGATTGTGTTAGAGTTAAAACGAACGCAGCTCGTAGTTTCTAGGAGCTGTTTAAAATAAATTAGAAAACTTTATTTATATCAGTCTAACGATCCGGTTCAAAAGGCCGGTTAGTGTAGTGGGATAAAGCCAGCCGACTGTTCCTTAACCGGATAAGATCAGGTATAGGTATCGACGGTCCATACGCCGAATATAGGAGACGCGTTGCACCATTATACCAGTTCCGGAACTCAATTGAAAAATTAAAAACCAGAATCGGAACCAGAACCGTTATTTCAATTCGGTTCCAGTCTCTGATTCAAACAACGATACTACGAAAGTACGAGATATTATTTATTGGTTTTATAATTATATTTATAGGTTATTATTTCATATAGTATTCTTTGAGTTAAAATGTTATTAGTTATAACAAAATATATAGTATATAACATGGGTACCTATATCGTTCTAAGTTTCTAACAGAAAAAAATATGCTCACACCCAAATCACCCGATATAATTATTATAAAATCGTTTACAGTGTTTTTTTTTTTTTGCATATTTATGTGTGGATATAGGTGTATATTAAATAAATATAAAAGATTCGCCGCTCCTTTATAAATTATATGTATATGTACCTAATTATACATAATAAATATTATTCATCTTAATAAACGTATAATTTAGGTTATAAGTCATATATATGATTATTAAAAATATTACCACGCAAGTAATACGACAGAATTTAGTATTTATGCATACCTATATGACTATACCTATTATATTAGGTACCTACCTATAATATACCTACTCAAGTTTGGCTGTCGCATATATAATACCTACATATTATTATATTATACATATATATATATATTTATTTTGAAAATACAAATAATATTTAATAAAATAAAATAATAATGTATTAAATTGATATTATTTATTTCACAATATTCACTTAATTCTCAGTAAATTTAAATGGCAGCATTTTTTATGTTTCAAAAATACACACGCAACCCACGATATAACATGGTATAATATTAACCACAGAATGTATTGTACTCATTGGTTTTTGATAAAATATAATTACTGACATAATATTAACTAAGTTATAGTATGCAAATAAAAAAACATTTTTAGAAAGATTTTGAAAATAAAAATAATAATACAAGTGGATAATGGATATAGACGATTGATAGAAATTGGTCCTACTGATCAGAATAATGTATGTATAAGTAGGTATCAGGTATATATAGGACAGTGGTCGTGAACCTATGGCATACGTGCTAACGGCCAAAGGTAGCACGTTGGTCAAATTTAAGTAGCACCCAAAAAAAAAGAAGTTCTTAAAATTGGCTTTTATTAAAAATATTTTTATACTCTTGAATATCAATAGGTAAATAAGTATACTTACATATAAATAGATAACAAAATATTAAAACCCGCTCAAAAAAAAAAGTATATTTTACTAATTTTTTTTCTATTCTCATTGAATATATTTTTCGAAACGTGAAATTTTTTTTGTAACTGATTGCAAAATGTTGGCACTTAAATCAAAAAAGATTCGCTACTCCTAATATAGGATACAGATAACATGAGTAACATATTATAATATTATTATTTTAATCTTGAAAGCAAAGATAAATCATTAGTGTTGTAAAAAATAAATTGTGATTATCAGTTTTTTTTAAATATAATTACAGTATAACATAAGTTAGTGTTACGGGTCTGTTTTGTAAGAAACTTCAATAGATAGGTATAAACTTTCAATAAGCTTTTGAAGCAGCCGTCGCACATTTGTAAAATCGTATTAAAAATGGTCCAACAACATTGTTTTAAACTTTTTGGACATAGTTGGAATGGTCTCAACATTTGTATTGGAACCAGGATTTTTTATATGAATTTTTAAATAACGTCGTCAAGTTCACGATCGCCAGAATCGCAACTCTAAAAATGTCTTCGAAAATGATCAAAAATCATACGTTTATATTTTTTGGACATTGTTGCAATGGTCTCAACATTTGTTGGAACATGGATTTTTTTAATGAACTTTTTAAAATACACTGCTAATAGTTCATGCCAGCTAAACACTTATATATAAAATGGTATTAAAAATGATCCAACACACATAGTTGTATATTCTTGTAGACTTGTTTGAACATTATTGTTGTTTTTTGTGAATTTTTTTTAGTGCTCCGCTCTATATTTACGCAAGCCCCAAAAATCCCTCTGAAAATGGTTAAAAATAATGGTTTTAGACATTTTGGACATTATTTGAGTACTTCCAAAATTCTTTATATATTATTTTCTCCGCTAGAGCTTTTTAAGTTTTGTGCTGCTTATTTTACACTAACAACACAACATTTTATCAGTGTTTTATAGTTTTGTTCTTCGAATAGGTAGATGAGTAATACAAGAGTTAGAATATTATAATTCATTCCATTAATTTTTATAGGCAGTAATACTACCAACATATCTAGGGAAATATTGATAACTGGTGACGGAATTAATAAGCTCCGATATATACTTTTCCGGTATATCTATATTCTATATAACCACCATACTAATAAGTGAATGAGTATCAGATGTACCTAAAAATAATTACTTTTTTTTACCGTTATTTGATATTTCAAAAATTCAGAATTTACCATTCTAACTCTTTATTTTGATGTAAAAACTATATTTCCACGATAATAGTATATACTTGGCTGTGAACATAGGACCAAACCATATTTTTAAACATTATAAAAATACACGTACGACGTCCTCTTAAGAGGATATCGTACGCACGGTTTTAAAGGGGTTCTGTACAAGCAATTTTAAAGACATTTTTAGAAAAATTAAAATCCAACAATTTAAAAATATTAAGATAACATTTATAGGTTCAAACAAGGGCGAACCTGGCGGTTGTAGGGTGGCAATAATACCCCCTCCCAATATTTTTGTAAATTAGCCTCCCAACTATATTTATTTTATTTTTATTTGTTTACATTTTTCTGTTCGTTTATTTGTTTATTTTTTGTATGTTTACACCAATCGCCATTTTTACAATATAGGTACGTAAACTATTTACATGAAACGATAACATCTTAAAACAACAAGTACCTAATAACAGTATCTATATACACAAATCCTAACTAAAAACTAATGACTATTAATGAAATGATGTAGTTTGAGGCATTAAAAGAAACAATTATTATAAAATTGATCAGAGTTTCATATATAAGGTTATATTATACATATAATTGGTTCTGAAAGTATAGGGATGAAAAAAGATTCAAGAGATCTAGTATTTAAGCTTGGAACTTTAAAACTAATTTGCTCAAGAAGTCTAGAGGAGCTTCCAATATTGCTATCTAGTATAGGCAGTAAAAGAAGATCAGGTTTTTAAATTTTTAGAGTTGAACAAATACTAACTGCAGACCCCCCCCCCCCCAATAAAAAAAACCTCTTTAGTACGCCCCTGGGTGTATACGAAATATCTATATTTGGGGAGAGGGGAAATTGGACTTATAAATCCTTTCTATAATAAGTCATCGATATTAACGACGATAATGGACTCTGACATACATACTGCGGCAATATAATACCTATAGTTTAAAATATTATTTTGAACGAGAAAATAAACAATGATAAAAAAAAAAAAAAAAAAACACCTCGAACGTGAAACGTTGTTCGATATTCAGAAAACGGTTTGAAAAAAAAAACACAACAATAATAATATATTATTATTTTGACGTAATATTAAATATAATGTCCATATATACAATATTATTGTCGTAAACTCATAACAATTATCGTAAATATATTATGTAAGCAAAATGTGGTGATCGCACGAATTGGCGCCGCTTACCCACAGCCCACAGGCCTGCACAGCGCACGACTAACGCACACGCCTCCCACCAGCCGGCCGAACCGGCCCGTCGCCGGAAACCAGTGCACCGCGCCATCGACCGCGATGGTTACGGTATATTTTTTCCCCCCTGTTATCAACGTGCCGTGACCAAACCAGCTGCAGTAGTCGCCATAGAAAAGCCGCCGCCGTCGTCAGGTGCGCCTGTGTGATTGTGTCTGATAGGTATGTGCCGTACGTGGGTCGTGTACTCTGTCCGTCCGCCGAACACGATATTTGTGTTATAACGGAAAACGCAGATTTACGATCGTTATTCGCAATTCGTCGGTCAAAACTCGAAAATGTATTTCACGCGTTTGAATAATGGCCCGTGATAAAAATTCCGTCGTAGAATACTTCCGTGTACACACCAGTTACCTACCTACCAATAATATATATTTAAACAAATTTATGCCTATCTAATTAAATCACTTTTCCGTTTCGACCCGATGGCCCAACACCCGGGTCTTCCATATTATCGTAATAATAGTATTATTGACGTACCGACTGGGTGTATTACAGTGTGTGTTCTGTAGAAAAAAAAAGGTAAAAAATAATATATATACGAGCACGCTATAGGTAAATTTCCGGTCATCATGTCGGTTTCGGAAGACGAATCGTCTGTGAAAGTAGCCGTGAGGTGAGTAAACGAATTTTGAAAACATGTTACGTTTTTCTTTTTTGTTTAAAATACCAACGGTAACCGTTGTAGGTGTACGCATTTTAATAAAATATTAACCGCTGTATAAATATAGGGTGCATTTGTCGGAGCACAGATGGTGTAGCCAGGTAATACGATATCAAACGTTGTGGATGACTGTATACTTATAATATTAATGGCCTTCGATCCATGTCTGTGAATCGGTACATAATAAATCCATAATGGGCCACGCGGCCTTCATAATTCATAACAAAACCTGACGAAACCCATCTCTAGGTGTATGAATGACGAGGAGTGGCAAAAAAAATCTAATTTTTCATGTGGGGGAACAAGTGGTTTTCCCATATATGGTGATGGCTGGATAGGTAGTTCATTTCCTTTTTATTTTCGTTTTCACATCTGTACATTGAGGTCATTATTTTGTAAAACCCTTTTTTTTGCAAAACAATAGATTTAGAATGAATGACAGTTCAAAAATCTAGTCTTCATTTAGGTCTTAATTAGTTAACATTGAATACCTATATAAACTATAAAAGATTTCCTTTATGCTAGGTATTCACTTTCCCTCGCTATGACACACTTTTAATTTCCCAAATACTAATAAGATAATTTTTTTTTAGAATACGGCCTCAAATTGCACGTGAAGTGATTGATGGCTGTCGTATTTGCACGAATGTAATCCCAGGTGAACCGCAAATAACTTTGGGTTCGGATAAATCATTTACTTATGACTTTGTGTTTGACACACATGAGAACCAACAAGCTGTATACGATAACTGTGCATCTAGTCTTGTCGCTGGTGCTTTACAAGGATATAATGCAACGGTCCTTGCTTATGGCCAGGTATATTATAACTTATAACAGTGAATAGATTTTAGGACCTATAGCACTAAAAAAGGTTTTAAATAGGTATGTACTTATATTATATTCTCCTAAAATGTATGTAAACATATTAAATATCTACATACCTAACATTAAAATTATCTACCTATAGCCTATAGGGATATAGGTACTATAGTATAAAAAAACATTTCAATACCTAGGTTTATAAATAATGATGAATATTTTTACTATGGTCAAACCGATTTTTATACTTGAATGATTTATAAAAGTATTGATCACTTATTGAAAATTTAAATGACTAAATTATAAACATGACATATTAACTTAACATGAATGGCCAAAATATACTAAATAAAATTATATACCTATTTTATTTTCTATGGTATGAAACATTATGCTATTATCCTATTAATCATTATGCTAGGCAGCTTTATTACATCAATGTGGATACATAGCCAGTGCAAAGAAATATTTATGGGCGGGGATGTCTCCAAAATAACTACATCTGAAATAAAGAAAGAAAATAAAAAAGATTGACACAAAAATTAATAAATTTCAATTTACAAATTACAATTCCAAATTTCTCCTTCAAAACATGTAAATAAGAAAAAAAGGGTCATCAATCAATCAACCTATAGTTTATCAACTTCCTGTTTTTGCCAACTGAACTTCATTTCGCCGACTGGTTGGTGGGATGACACCCCTCCCCCATGCAATCCCCTAAATCTAAACTTGTATAAATATTTAAATGCTATAAGTCCTGATAAAAAATAATGTATATTTTTTATTTTATCAACAATTGATTTTATTATTTAGACTGGATCTGGCAAAACATATACAATGGGTACTGGTTTTGATTTGGAAAATATTGATGACACAGATCCGTCCGCCATAGGTATCATTCCAAGAGCAATACATCAATTGTTTGATGGAATACAAACTATAAAACAACAATCAATGGATATTGGAGATCCTCCACCTCATTTTGCTGTTACTGCACAATTTTTAGAACTGTATAATGAAGAAATCATTGATTTATTTGATACTGCCAATGATTATTCTATAGCCAAAGTAAATTATTTAATAAAATATTGTAGGTATATTTATTATAAAGAAAAAACAATGCTGAGAGTATTATATTGTATAGGTACAAAATTAAAAATGTGCCTAAAAAAAAGATTTTTAAACTATATTTATTAGTTTTTAATTTTTTTCGAGATTTTTTTCTTTATGTAAATGTATCGATTGTTTTAATAAATCATAAAATTAGTTAATTAGTTACATTTTGTTATTTAGACTAAAAGCAATATTCGTATTCATGAAGATATGCAACATAATATTTACGTAACGGGTGTATCGTGGAAACCTATTAATTCAGCATCTGAAGCTTTATCTAATTTGCGTCAAGGCGCTTTATCTCGTACAACTGCAGCAACAGCAATGAATTCACAATCATCAAGAAGTCATGCAGTCTTTACTATTAATATTCAACAAAAACGATTTGTAAAACATGAGGTACATTTACTACCTATCTAAATGGAAATGTAAGATTTTATTGAAAGTATTTAATCAAACCTTTAACTTTTAGGATGAAGGTACGGAATCTACTTTAGAAGAATGTAATACAAATTCTACTGGAAATCAAAATCCTGGTGAATTTGAAACTCTTACTGCTAAATTTCATTTTGTTGACTTGGCTGGTTCTGAGAGGTTAAAACGAACTGGTGCTACTGGAGAAAGAGCTAAAGAAGGGATATCAATTAATTGTGGTTTATTAGCATTAGGAAATGTTATATCAGCACTAGGAGATAGATCGAGAAAAGCTCTTCATGTGCCTTACAGAGACTCAAAACTAACAAGATTACTTCAAGATTCATTGGGAGGTAACAAAATTTCTAATAAAAACATTAGCAATACTATGTAAAAAATAGTAAAAATCTGATTGTATGTAGGTAACAGCCGTACTGTAATGATTGCATGTGTCTCACCAAGTGACAGAGATTTCATGGAAACCTTAAATACCTTAAAATATGCTAATCGGGCACGTAATATTCAAAACAAAGTGGTAGTAAATCAAGATAAATCATCGAGAACAATACAATTTTTACGACAAGAAATTCAACAACTTCAACTAGAAATTATGGAGTATAAACAAGTATTTATAGTAAAATTATTCAATACCACTATGATTTTTTTCTTATTAACTGACTTTCTAATTTTCTGTATAAAATTATTTTGTTTTAGGGTAAAAGAACTGTAAATGAGAATGGAGAGGAGTGTGTGAATGATACATATCTTGAAAATACAATGTTACAAACTGAATTAAGTAATATGAGAACTCGAATAAAAGCCATGCAAGAAACTATTGATGCTTTAACCGTTAAGAATACACAATTATTAGCTGAAAAAGCTACAGGATCCTGGTTAAACACAGATGCCGGTGTAGAATCTAACATGACTGATGTAATACAAGGTTATTTGAAAGAAATAGAAGAGCTACGAGCAAAATTATTAGAATCTGAACATATGTGTGGTCAACTTCGTAAGAATACTTCTTCACCTGTAAAAAAACATTATGTCAGTTATTCCAATGAGGAATATAACACAAGAGAATTAATTGCAAAAGCAAAACAAGAATTGAAAAATGAAAAACGAACATTGCAACGGTTAATTACAGGAAAGTCTCAAGATACAGAAAGTGAATCTTCAGACTCTGATGGTATTTTATTCATTTTAAAATTTAATTTTTAGAAAGTAGATATATCATAATAATGAATAATGAATAATATATAAAAAAAAAATGGTACTGATGTAGAATACATTCCACAATGGTTCAAAAAAAAAAAATTAATTCTTTGGTAACTAGTTTTATTATTATATTTACCAGTGATGAATCGAACAGTTTAAAGTTCGAAAAATCAAACTGAATGTTAAGAGTTTGTGTTTGAATGTCAAACTTAAGTAGTAAAACCGAACAAAACTTAATTAAAGAGTTCAAACTTGGATGAATTATTTGAACTTGTTTTTTGGAATGGGTTTGAGTGAGTTCCCTGTTAAACTAATCTAATGACCTTTAACTTTGTTATAAAAGTATATAGAATCAAAAAAAAAGTTGATGACCTTTTTTACTTATTTCAAGTTTGGTTCTGTTCGGATTCGATATTAAAACTAAAAGTTGGATTTAGGTTCTACGCCTAAATTTTGAGTTCGACCCACTTCTAATATTAACTGAAAATTGTTTTAACCACCTTGCCATCAAAATTGTACCAATTCTATTGTTTATTAATAGTTAAACAATATAATTTTACTATTTGTAAACTATTTTTTTATGCTAGCTTTAGTAATAATGGTAAGTGAAATATTCGTCTAGTAAAGAGTTTTTTAATAAGTTATTTCAAAAACGACAGATCTGTGTGTTGCTACTCTCTTACCAATAACAGGTGTACAATAACCAAGTTCAGAATCATGGGTGGATTTTTAAATAATATATCCTGTAGTGTTAAAGGCAGTGTTACTTGCCTCAATAATTGTCCTACAATTAGACATATTGCACAGATTGGTATTGTAATTATTTTGGAAGTCGCATTGTATTCATGTTACAGATCTGTCGTTATTGAAGGGAACAATGTGTAATGCCTAAACAATGATGGCAATAGAATTGTCACTATAAACCGAATCTAATATATTAATAAATCAATTACCAATAAGTATTGTTTTTGGACTTCGATGAGGAGTATTCTATACTAGTATCAAATAAATAATTTCTTTATCTTAATTTGAGTGCCACATTATTTTAAAACCCAACACAATTACTAATGGGTTATTGGCACACTTTCACACTATCAGTTTTTCTGTTGAACGTTAAAAAACGCAATGGATGAATAACTGATAGAAATTAATATTGTAATGTTTTGTGCTTAACATACTGTCAACAGATAATTTAAATAAATCATCTGTTGTATTCAAAGTTAACGATCTAGTTTTGGAATAATGTATTTTAATATCATCCATTTTTTTATGTGTCAGAAAAATGTAGTGTAAAATAGTGGTCTAAGCAGAGCCTACATTGTATTTTTATATTTTATTTATTCAGATAGTGAAGATAACTCATCTGATGATGAAAATGATAGAGCAAGTGTAGATAGCCAGTATAGTCAAGAATTAGCAAACTTGACGTCTGAAATAAATTTAAAACAAAAACTTATTGAAGAATTAGAACTATCCCAGCGTAGACTAGCTAATTTAAGACAACATTATGAAGATAAGTTACAACAGTTACAAACAAAAATTAAATTAACTCAAGATGAACGAGATACAGTTCTATCTTCTCTTGGTAATTAAAACAATTTTATCCTATAAATTATAATAAATTTGAATTTTATTATATTAATTTACGTTTTATGTAATAATTGTAATATTAGGTAGTAATAATAATCAGTCTGAAAAAGTAAAAAAAGTAAAGGATGATTATGAACGAAGACTTGGTACTATGCAGAAAGAATTAAAATCTTTACAATCTGCTAAAAAAGAACATGCCAAACTTTTAAAAGATCAATCTCAGTATGAGAATCAAGTACGAACTCTTAAATATGAAGTAAACGATATGAAGCGCACCAAAGTAAAATTAATGAATAAAATAAAAGAAGAAACAACTAGACATCATGAGGCAGAAATGAAAAAAGCTAAAGAAATAGCTCAACTAAGAAAAGAATCTAGGAGAGCAGAAATTAGGATGAGAAATCTTGAATCAAAATCTCGTGTTCGTGATGCTGTGCTAAAAAGAAAACAAGAAGAAGTGACTGCACTTCGCCGCGCTGCAAGAGTCAATAATAATCGAACAGGTTCTATTGGTGCACAAGCTAATCAGAAAAGTTCCAAGCAAACATGGATTAATTTAGAAAAAAATATTTCTGCTTTAACCCTTAACAAACAGACATTGTTCTCTTTAGAGAAAGATATGGAAAGGTAAAATATTTATTTATTTTACTTAATATCTTATTGTAAATAAAATTATATTCAAATTTTAGACTATTACAAGAACGAAAAAAACTACATTCAGATTTAGATTTCAAACTAAAAAAATTAGCTGAAGCTCAAGTACAACAACCTCGTGATAGTAATTTACATCGCGATTTTGAAGATGAAATTGAAGCAATTAGAGCTAACTTAGATTATGTAGATGAAAGTATAAAAGAACTACAAGAAAATATATTGCAAATTGAAGATTCAAAGGTATATTTTTTTCTTTTGTGTTATTTACTAATTTATGGTTTTCATCATTATTAATTTTATATGGTTTTACAGACTGTTACTGAGAGTTTAGAGTTAAACGGTCATGTAAATAACCTACCCGATGCTATTTATGTTTTGGACAAACTTTTTCAAATGTCGCTGCATAATTCTTGTTTGGCAGCTCAAAGAGATATAAATGTGAAAGAATTAGAAACTAAAATGCAACAAGTAATATTTTTTTTCTAATATATTATTAATTTATAATAGAAAATATAAAGAATAAGTAGGTATAAAAGTGAAAATATTTAGGAAATTTATTTTATATCTAATGGCAAGAATTGACGACGTATAATATACTGTTCCGTTTTTAATTTTTTTCTTGAATTAAAATATGAAATAAAATATTACGAAAATAACTTTATATTGGAACAATATATTTTGTTTCATTGTATTTAGTTAGAATATATGTTTTTTTTTTCATAGCAGAAACTAAATAACGTTTTAAGACTTTATTCTGGTAACATTATCAGTCCTCCCTGCCTATTAATTATAGCCCATACATAGATTAAAAATTAGTATTTATAGGTAAATAAAACATTGAAAATACCTATCCGATGGGGCTTAGAAAAAACTTACTTAATCTATAATCTTGAAACCGTGCACTATTGATTTATGTATTGTTTGATTATAATATAATTAGGTACATTTGTTTATACATAATATAATAATGTATTTTATTAATTATGAATATTGAATATTTATCTATAAATTGTTGGTATTAATATATATAATATAAATATACACTTCTTTTAAATTGTATCCAACTTTCAAGCTTAATTAATTTGTGATAGTTTTAATAATACTTCTTATTTCAAGCTTGAAAAAGAAAATGAAATACAAAGACAATTAATTGAACACATGTTGTCCAGTCGAGAACGTATAAATGAAATGCCTACAAGTATGACTACCAGCAGTGACAGAGATATCAGATCTGTTGTGAGTTCTACATCATCATCACGTTCTACCTCTCCTTCAGATATGGCGTAAGTAAATAACTGACTATTATAATTAATTTGAATTAATCAATACTAGGAGTTTTGTGATTTTTTTTTTTTATTTTATATGAATGACTATTGGTTTATGATTCTAGCTCAATAGATTAACACTAATGGTTTCGGTTCAGTCAGATCTGGACCGTCTGATCCAATACCAGTATTAATAATGAATGACTAATATTCCAGTAGACCGAAATAAACTAAAATCAACTAAATTATAGCCAATTTATGTTTTTAGTCAAAAATGAATATTTAGTTGACTTTTTTATGATTAAAAGTAATTTACTCCATAAATATACAATTATTTCACCATTGTTATCAATAATCGTCTGTTTCAAAAATTATTTCTCCAACATTTCAAACGATTTTCAGATCTGCTACTTTTGAAATTGAATAATATTGGAATTTGAAAGAGTTTAAAAGTAAAAATTAGTACATTTACTCTTGTCTTCTTCTTCTCCTTCGCTTTCTCTCCCAACTATTTGGGGTCGGCCATCCTGGTCCTACACTTCCACTTACTCTATCTCCCGCATCTTCTTCACTTACTCCCACCTTCCTTATATCACTCGCCATTACATCCCCCCATCTCTTTTTTGGTCTTCCCCCCCTTTTCCCAACAACATGCATTTCCCTTACTAATCTTACTGCCTCAGTCGCATCCCTCCTTAATACATGCCCGAGCCATCTTAATCTATTCTCTCTCATTTTGTCTACTATCGAAGCTACCCCT